>CAUYRH010142635.1:0-34862 GCA_963574655.1 Perodicticus potto | reverse complement strand
TCTATACGTATGAGGTAGATGGAAACTTTACCTCTTACATGTTTACATGGATAGAGCTGAAACATATTCTTCTTAGCAAAGTATCTCAAGAATGGAATAAAAAGTATCCAATGTACTCAGTCTTACTATGAAACCAATTTACAGCTTTCTCATGAAAGCTATAACCCAATTATAGCCCAAGAAGAAGGGGAAAGGGAAGAGGGAGGAGAGGGGAGGGATGAGAATGGGTGGTGGGAAAGTAATTGGTGGGATTACACCTATGGTGCATCTTACAAGGGTACATGTGAAATTTACTAGGTGTAGAATATAAATGTCTTAACACAATAACTAAGAAAATGCCTTGAAGGCTATGTTAACCAGTTTGATGAAAACATTTCAAATTGTATATAAAACCAGCACATTGTACCCCATGATTACGTTAATGTACACATCTATGATTTAATAAAAAAAATAAACATTCACTAACTCTTATATATTAACTTAGCTTAAGATGAAATGCCCATTTACAATTGCCAAAATGTAGAAATAGCCTAAATGCCCGCCAACCCAGGAATGGATTAACCAGCTGTGGTGTACGTATACCATGGAATACTATTCAGCCATTAAAAAGGTAGAGACTTTATATCCTTTGTATTAACCTGGATGGAAGTGGAACACATTATTCTTAGTAAAGCATCAGAAGTATGGAGAAGCATGAATCCTATGTACTCAATTCTAATATGAGGACATTTAATGACATAGTACATGGTGGGGTTGGAGGTAGGGGGAGAGCAGATAGAGAAAGAAGGAGGGAGGGGTGGGGAAAGGAAAAGCAGAGAGAGGAAAGGAGGGAGGGGGTGGGCTCTCGGTGTGTGACACACCTTTTTGGGGCAAGACACAATTATAAGAGGGACTTTACCTAACAAATGCAACCAGTGTAACCTGGTTCTTTGTACCCTCAATGAATCCCCAACAATAAAAAAAAAAAGAAGTACATTTTACAACACATGTCCAGTAGCCTTGACCATGTACCATTACCACACCTTTCTGAATGAATGTTAATGGACACAAAACACATAGTAGCAAGGCAACAAATATAATTTGTTCCTCAACTCAAACATCTAAAATTTAAAAAGTTGGGTGAGTGACATAAATTAGCAGAAACTTCCACAAATATTTTGTTCACAGCTAGAAAACATTCAAAGTTTTTAGCAGGAAAAATCTATATGCTGGCCAGCCATCACACTTAATTAAATTTGTAAGGGTCACATCAGAGGTAAAAAATATTATCCATGCGAGTAACACAGTAGGAATACTAATTCGTTCAAAGAGGTCTCAGTTGGCCCCTCAGTTTCACCCTTCCTTATAGAAATTCTTATTATTTGTCAGAACAAAAATATCATGCTAAGCAAATCTACTAACTCCTAATACTTGTTTGAGTCTAATTTGGATGTCTCATAAAATAATCCATTACTATGGGCAGTAAGTACATTGAAGCTTCATCCATCTGTTCACATCCAAATAGAGGAGAATATTGTTTATTTATAGGAAAAAATTGTATCCCAAGGAAATGTGTCTTTGCCATTTGCTCAACACAATTAATACTCTGAGTACAGTACTTTTAGAATGCTTCAGAGTTACAGTGGGGGAGTTACTGATTTAAATATTACAATTAGCAACTGTAAAAACCCTCATCACAATTCACCACTATACTCTGATAATTCCTTCAAGCAGGTTGCCATTTTACGACACCTTTTTCCTGTCAACCTGCTACTACACACAAGTTAGTACTTAATGTTTATGGCTTAGGCTATACCATGAACTAAGCATGATCATTATTTTCTATTGAAGCCCATTTATATCTTGAAACTGTCAACATTTGCCAATAGGTTATTAGTGTCCTAAAACTCCCCTGCACTGCTTGACTTCTTAGGCAGAGAGTCAATAGGAAAGAGCATGGAGCTATGGAAATGTGCGGATTTCATTTAAAAGTCTGGATTCTAATAGTCATCTGAAATCTGGCAGATTGCTTAATCTTACTGAGATTCAGTTTACTCAATGGTTTAACATGTTGATAATAGTCACTCTAAGACATGAAACTGTTAACACCTCTGACAAAAGTGTGAGAAAAACTTTTAACAATACTGGACTGGGCAAAGATTTTATGAAGACAACCTCATTGGCAATTGCAGCAACTATAAATTACAAAAATAGGACCTGATCAAGCTTAAAAGCTTCTGCATAGCTAGGGACACAGTAAACAAAGTAAACAGGCAACCTTTAGAATAGAAGAAGATATTCCTATGTTAAAAATCTGAAAAAGGGCTGATAACCATTATCTACAAAGAGCTCAAGCAAATCAGCAAGAAAAGGAGAAACAACCCAATTAATCACTAGGCAAAAGATATGAACAGATCCTTCTTCCAAGAGAACAGAGAAATGGACAACAAACACATTAAAAAAATGCTTACCATCCCTAGTCATCAGAGAAATGCAAATCAGAGCTACCCTGAGATATCACCTAACCCCAGAGAGAATGACCCACATCACAGAGTCTCAAAGCTACATATGCTGCCAAAAGTGCAGAGTGAAAGGAAACCACACACTGTTGGTGTAAGGCAAATTAGTACAGCCTTTTTGGAAAAAAGTATGGAGAATCCTCAAAGAGCTAAAAGTAGACCTTCCATTAAATCCTGCAATTTCATGACTAGGTATCTACCCAGAAGAAAATAATAATTTTATCATAGGACTTTTCCACTCTAATGTTTATCAGCTCAATTCATATTGCAAAGATGTAGACACAACTCAAGTGCCCATCAACCTGTGGATGGATTAATAGACTGTGTTATACACACACACACACCATGGACTACTATTCAGCCATATAAAGATCCTTACATATTTTGTGTTTACCTGGATGAAGTTGAAGACTATCATCACTAGTAAGTATCTCAAGGATGGAAAAGCAACCACCCTATGTACTCATTACTAATTTGAAACTAGTAGATGAATAACTCCATGCCACAAGGAGAAAAACACAATTAAATTCAAACAGGGTAGAGAGGGAAAAGGGGAGGGGGCTTGGTAACAGGTGCAATGTAGGGGTATATGGTACCCCTCCTGGGTGAAGGCCTCAATGACAGCTCAGACGCTACCTATCAAATGCAAACAATATAACCCAATTGTAGGTAACCTTATATTAATCCAAAATTTTAAAAAGTGGGGAAGAAAGATAAGTGGTTTCCAGGGGCTATTGGGGAGGGAGGATAAAAAAGCAGAGCACAGTGTAGGATAGTATGATACTGCAGCGGTAGATACAAGCCATTATACATTTTTCCAAACTCATAGAATGTACAGCACCAAGCGTGAACCCCGATGTAAACTATAAGCCTTGGGCGACAATGTTGTGTCAGTGTACATTAAGCAGTTACAACAAATGTACCAATCTGGTGGGTATTGATAAAGGGGGAGGCTGTGCATGTGTGGGGAAGGCTGTGCATCTGTGCCTTTCACACAACTACTATCACCCAAAACTGCTTTAAAAAAAACAAAGCCTATTAAAAAACAAACAAGCAAAATATTTCCTATCTCAGTATTGTTGTTGGCTTAAATGAGACAATGGACATACACTTATATGAATTATACTTTACAAGCATTATATATGCAAACTTTATATTATGCATGAACATATAACATAATGTAAGTATTGTTTTACATGTACATATATACACAATACTAATTACACACACAGACACACAGAGGCAATCCCTAGGTTATAGATAACCCAACGTATGGCATTCTGTACTTAACAATGGGCCCCCAAAGCTCCCCACAGGGATAATTTATAATTAAATTAATAATTCAGGAACTAGCTCCTTCTGCACATGTATACAAAACCACATGGCGTAAGCAGCTCCTTGACATAGCATCCTTCTGCTAGTAGCTAGTCTCATTGTTTGTATGGTCACTTACAAACAGCATCACTTTTGTGTTAACTTTTTAATTCAATTTTGTGAGTGTGTGTTTACCCTTATGACCATGCCTCCAATTCAAAAGTCCACTGCAAATCCATATGAGCCTGCAGTGAAGAGAAAGGTGATTACAATGGAAATGAAAGTAGAAATAATTAAGCTTTTGGAGAAGGGCCAGACTCCATATTCACTGTGAAAGTATTAGGCTTCAGTTGCTGGACTATTGGAACAATTATAAAGAATAAAGTTAGAATAATGGACCATAGAAAAGGCAATGCTCCAATGAAAGCATCAATTATTACTAAGCAGAGTAGTGGATTAATTATTGAAATGGAAAAGTTATTGTTGATTTGATCAGAAGATCAAAATATGTGTAGCATTCTCATTAGCCTGACACTGATGCAGCATTAGCTGTGTTAACATTCAACATTCTTTTCTGAAATTCTTCTTTGTCTTCTATCTAAACTTTTTGTATGAGATTGTTTTTATGTTCTGCTTGTTCAAGTTAAAAGAAAGAGCACAAAATGTAGTTATGTAGTTTCAGTTATTTATTATAGTACAGGGGTATTAGTGTTATTATAGTATTACATTGTATTATTACCACATTTGAGTCATTATAATGTTTTCATTATTATTATGATTATTGTTACTGCTACTGCTGCATATGCACTGTTCATCGGTGATCCAAGTTACATGTACATCTGACCTGAAGATTTTATCAGGGACGTGTATTGCCTCTAACCAGGAGACCGCCTGTGTGTGTGTGTGTGTATTCTTCTATTTCCCAAGGGTACATATTATCTGTAAATGTGACATAAAATAATCTTAGGTCCACAAATTCCAAATGGATTGGTTTAATATGATCCTAAATCACAAAATCTAAGTCAAGCAGTAAGTTGAAAAAGTGACTGCACTCACCAAATATTTTGACATTAACTACCACATGCATTAGAAAATTTAATCTTAAATTTGTCTCTAGATCATTCGTAATACTGAATTCAATTCTTACTATGCTATCCTTAAAAATATTTCCTACCACCAATTTCTTCCAACTCAATGAATATACAGAATCAATTTTATAAAAGATATTACAAAGTCCTAAACAATAGAAAAAAATAGGAAAACATTTTCTTCTGAAGATAAGTAACTCTACTTTAGAATTGTTATACACTCACCCCACCATTCCACATCACTGACATTAAAGGATTATACATATGGACAAATGCTTATCATAATTCATCACCCTAGCTCCTTCTTATTGATTTCAAAGCATTGCTTCAAAAAGAAACAATAAATAGTATAATCAATTCGCTGACACGAAAGAATTTAGACTATCATTTTACTGCTCTGTACCTCAATTTATCCATTTGGAAAATGATAAGCTTAGAATATCCAACATATCCTATATTTTTATCCATAAATGTAATTGTTTTTCTTTAATTTTAAAATAGTTCTTCAATTAAAATGTAGATTTGTCATCTCTTGCCTAGTTAAACATTAGAATATTCCAATCAGATATGTTGACTAGTTATAATGTTTTGGGAGTGAGACCAGTTTTTTCTGGAACTAATCATATAACAAGTAGATTATAAAATTAACAAAGACTCATTAAAAATACAAGAAGAGCAATTAAAACTGGGAACTAGGACATTATGAGAATTTTTTTTCTGAAAATGTGTTCAATTTAAATATGCTGATTATTTCCAACCATAGCATATTAGGAATTTTTTTCTAAATGGTTATAATCATAATTGCTTTATATAAAAAATTTCCTTACATTTGCTTTGCAATGATCTAACATTGGGAATTATAATAGAAAAATGCTGGAAATTTTCCTAGTTAGAACATGTACAAGATAAGAAACATATTGAACACATTTTAAATGTAAATAAATAAGTTTACTGCAATTTGATTTACATTGCTATTCAGATAAAAGATGTTTCAGACTATCTCTTTCAGTAGTCACAGTTTATTTTTAGAAAAGATAATACAAAATCCTAGTACAAAGGTAGGGATAAACCTGCCTAAATTGGCTTCTGTTTAAAAATCACATTCTCCCTCAGTGCTAAATGTACACACACAGGCCACAAAACTGTGAGTGGGAGGGTATGTACATGTGGGAGTAGGGGTGTGTGTATGTGCATGTTTGTGTGTGTGTGAGAGACTCATGGTTGACGTAAAGAAAAGATAAAACTACCAGGGAAAAGTCTTTACTCATAAGCTTTGGGTAAAGAGAGTGACTATTTCATTATACGTGCAATTGTCATTTCAAAGCCCTGTCTCTAGTTTCTTAAGGCTCTGCTAGCTCTGTGATATAACTAGATGGAGATCATTCTGCTGTGACCAAGTTACATCTCAATACAGAACCCTCATTTTTCATGTCTCCTGCTTAAAAACAAACATCGAGCTCCAGAGAAAGACATGCATTTAGCTGATATGACCCTAGCGCAGAACAGTAGCATTTTCAGAAATGAAATGAACAGTTTTCAAAGGATTCAGATCTTAAATTTTTATCTGTAAGGAGCATTCTAAAATCTTGTTCTTTGTGATGTGAATTAGTTTTTATCTTCCAAGGCAGGTCAACATTAAGTTATTGGTGATTCTGGTTTAAATGGCAATTTGGAGGTTAGGGGGTCAGTAACAATTATGTCCTTCTGAATTTCTCATCGAATAGTTAAATTTCTTGCTTTTCACTTGAATATTGTGCAAAAGATTTTTTATATTTAACAAGTAAAACTTCAAAAGCAATTGATTATATGACCTAATAAATCACGTGTAATCAGAACTGCCCAAGAATGATACCTGGGATGAAATCAAACTGCAACTTTATTTTACCTTCAAGTGACTGTTCAAATTTGTCCTGTATGAAAAGCAACCACCTTTACAGGTTGATAAAAGATAGTTCTACAATAATAATTTTATATTAGAAAGCCCTGTATTGATTCAGTAATTAGATATATTCAATCCAAGTTATTAATTCAACATTTCAATCTCTTTTCATTTATTTTTTTCCTCTGCACCTAAGGCCCATATTTGGTAACCTGCTGGTCTTCAGAAAAAGGATTATAGTTGACTCTTTCTTTCTTTCTCAAATCACCTGCTGCTTTTAAATCTCACAAAGGTCAAGGAGAGCAGGGGAAGAGAAGCCAAGATAGGAAAATCTTTGCTTGTCTCTGTGGCAGGCGGATGTCAAAGCATGAGCTCTGTAATGGGTTCCTGTCCCACCTCTCTCATTGCAGCCTTTGGGCCATTTCTCCCTCCTTAGCCCTGGTTCTCCAGTTACCCCCAACTTAGCACTTGCCATCAGAGTCTTCTGACCTTCCAGAAGGGTTGCATCAGTAACATTAAACCCCAGGTCAGATCAGTCTCCACCATGCTCACCGTAAGTGTGGTTGGTTACTTCCTGAGCTCAGCCTCCAGCTTTCACACTTTGCCTTGCCAAATTCAGCTTCAGCTTTCTCTGGCACAGTCAGGCATCAACACCGGGTTCCTTAGTTGAAGGAAATGCACATCAAGCCCCCACCCCAAAAGTCTCCTGTTGAAGTCTCTACCTTTACCTTTTGTGATAAAGAGATAGTGTTCTCTCAACTGTTTCTAGGCATTATTCCACATCCAAAAGACATAAAAACCATCCTTATCTATCTAATGTGATGACTTCACCAACATGTTTTCACATTTACTTAAGGAAATGACAAGTTTGTTGTCTTGGTGCCTGAGCAGAAACTTTAATTTTTATCTTATTACAGTTATGCATGCAAAAGATATCTGACATCTAAGAAGGGAAGAAATGTCTGACACATAGCATACCCTCACTTACTGTTAGTTGCTGTCATTATCATTATGACCACCATCAACGTAATACTTATCACATATCCCATTCCTACCTGAACTGCTCACTTCTACACAAATGTAGAAACTTTATTTACAATTGTAAAGAACTTGAAATAATCCAAAAGTCCATTAACAATAACAAGAAAAACAAATTATTGCATTTTCCTACAATGGAATACTACTCAATAATAAAAAATCTATTGATAAATACAACATGGATAAATCTCAAAATAATTATGAGTGATAGAAGCCATAGTCAAAAAAGAATTCTACATAAATGTCTAGAAAATGCAAATTAATTTGCAGTGAATGAAAACATGAGTTGTTGCTTGCAGAAGGAGAAACTGTTGGATAGAGAAGGGTAGGTAACATTACCAAAGGCAGACAGAAATTTTAGAGATGATGGATATGTTTATTATCTTGGTTATATTGACGGCTTTGTTGGTATAAACATATGGGAAAATAAAATTGTACATTTTAAATACATTCAATTTATTACATGTCAATTATACCTCAACACATTTAAAAAATATGAACAATGTTAAAGAGTAGAGCACCATTAAATAGTACCAAAATCCTACTATGATTCCTTAGAGTCTTCTTAGGCTGCCTTGTGATCATTATATTTACCATCAGGGAATTGGTCCATCTTTCCATTGATCTAAATAGTCATGTTTTTTAACAGGGAACAAGTTTGGCTTATTTCTTATTCAATTTATTTCTATGAATTTTTATATATTTTACTACTAATTTGAATATAAGGATTTTCTTAATATTTATCTGATTTTTGTATTTTATATAAATATCACTAACATTGTTTATTTATTTTTAAATTTGCTGTTTTCCTGGAAGTACACACAGCTTTTCAGTTGATTCTCCTGGTTTTAAGGGAAATATACTTGAAATTTTTACCTTCTAATACACTTCAGTGAGTATTTTCATTAAAAGATTAAAAGGGATATTTCAGTCATTGTTGTACTCTGAAGTTCAGCTAAAAATCCTTTGCTGTTATTTTTAAAATCATATTTATATTCCTACAGAAAAGCTATAAGGAAAATGTATCTGCCTTTATGTGATAAATGGCTACACTATTCTACTCTGTTTTTAAGACCAAGTCTCTTATATCTCTCAGTGTACCCATGTGTTAGACAGAAATTACAGCATAAAGATTCCTCTTGCATAAAACTTATGAAATTTACAATCCTACTTTTAATGATCAGTTCATTTTTTAAAAAGATAGGTTAAATATTTTTTCTGCCTTTCATTTAGATTTTAGATTGTGGTTTATTATGTCGAAGAAAGTTTGGTTAGAAATGGTTTTTAAGAAATAATAAACTGTCTTTTTTCTGCCTAGTAATCAAAATTTTCAAAGTGCTTTCACACATACTATCTGATTTTTCAACACAACATCCTTCCGTGAGCCAAAAGTAGGAAGATCTAACACCACAATGCTATTAAAATGAGAAACTTCCAATTCTGAATTTCACATTCTCTCCTGTAATCTCTGCAAGTGGCAGTAGTTTACTGTGTGACCTCACATCGGGCTCCTCATCGTAAATCCACTCCTGGTTATGTAACTTTGGGCAAGTTTTTAACCTAAGCAAGCTATGTTTTTATCATCTTTATAACAGGCATATTGGTATCTTTCCCAATGGAGTGCCATGAAGAGAAAATTAAATAATGTACACAAAGCTCTTCATCTCAAACCTAGACTTTGGTGTGCACTCAGTAATCATCAGACATTTTACTGTCACATTTTAAATGTATCGATGGTAATATTTATTTTGTAAGTGCTTGGTAAAAGATGAGAGGAATGCAATAATAAGTACATTCATCAGCTGTCCAGCTATGAGTATGGTGTTTTTGTTTTTGGTGATCTTGGTTAGCAAGCATGTGATTTTAAAATGATTTTAACATATGATAAATTTACTACAGCTAAAAATTAACAGATAATATTAAATAAAATTTCAATTAATGTTTCACAAAGCTTATTTTCTTTAAGTTACTCAGCATTCCATTGATACTAGAACAAATCATTTGAATAGCAAAATTCTTCCATTTCAATGAGAACTTTTAAAAAGTTGAAGGATATCATAATGTATTGAGAGGGATGCTCTCATTATAGCCCCTAAAGCCTATGCAATCCATCACACACATGATCACACACACACACATATCGCACACAATGAAAGATCAGAAAGTTACACTGGGAGATAGGCTTCTTACCTCAACCTCAATTACTTCATCAGTGAAATAAGGGAAATATCACCTACCTTACGAGTTTTGTATCTTCCTTATGTCTAGCATAGTACATGCCCCTATACTCCTCCTTCCTAGTCTTTTTGAAGACTCTAGCCCCATACCTGCCTGCCCACCGAGCACAAGCAACTGGTACAAGACTACCCAGCACATTCTTGACCAGAGATCAAGTTACTACAAACTTGTAACCATTTGCCCAGAAGATGAAATATTTCCTTACATGTGTATAAAGAACGTGATAGGGAAATGAGACAAAAATTCTTGCAAAAAAATAGGAAGAAAAGTAAGGTGGTAACCTCACAACTGGGAATACAATGAGACTTGGCACATCTCACTAAGATGGTGGGTTGACCAAGCAGAATATCTTGAGAGTAAGAGAGTGTGAAAGAGTGAGAGGGAAACCGTGGTCCCATTTTAATGCCCCAGGTATAGTTTCTCCTAACTATAAGAGCATCTGTATCAGAAGTTAACATCTCAGTGAGGTTCTCTCTAACACCCTATTTATTTCTATCACCTCTCAAACATATTTTCATCCTTACCATCACCAATTTTACCTATTTAGGTTATTTATTACAGTCCCATAGGCATGGATCTTCATGCTTTATTCACCACTATTTTGCTATAACATGCAGCACTGTCTGGCAGGTAGAAGGTCCTCGGTATTGCTGAGTTAATAAAAAAGGACAACACTGAGCAGGGGATCTTGGGGGAGCCGAGGCTAGACTTGTGCAGACTCATACTTTTCTATGTCTGGAAGCAGATTAAGAATCATGAATTTCCCTAAACCTTAATCCTAACTCTACCTTCGTTCTTGAGGAAAATCTTGAACTCATGGTAGGAGCTTCACTACTGACCTGCCTCTGACTGTTACCTATAGAAAGAACTGTTGGAATTTCCAGATTGTACTGGTTTAACACCAAGTCAGCTTGTCAGTGATGTTGTTTTTGATTCTCCATAAAAAAACATATTTAAGGATTGACATAGTTAAAGCCACTCAGAACTGGGATGGGTTATACAGCAAATCTAATTGTAGTCCTTAGAGCTGTGATTCCATTTTTCCTTCACTGATCTCTGAAAGTTGTAGTTCAGTGCTGTGACTCTCTACAAGCCTCAGGCATGTGCTACCTCAGTCTTCGTCCCATGTGGCATTTATTAGCCTTGTAGATTAGGCAGGTTATTTAATACCTCTAAAATGGGCATAATAACAAGCTTTCCTCATAGAATCACCATTAGCATAAAATTAAATAATGTGTAGGATTTTTTAGCATAATTGACAATTGTGAGCACTCAAAAAATATTAGATATTATTGTCAAATTTTAAATGCTTAAAAAATAAGATTTATCTTTTCTTAAGACTGGCAATAAGAAGCATTCTGTGATCAATGTATGCATTAGTGTCCAACTCTGACTGCTGGAAACTTTCTGATAACATTAGTTAGCAAGCCTGCAATTTAAAAAGGAACTAGTTAAACTAATATTAGATGGACTACAAGTTAAAGGTGTTTTAGGATATTGTGAATTTTATTTTTAATGCCTTTTCTTGAAATTTCCACATCTAAGTTAAATCTTTTGCTTTCTCCTCCCCTGCAAGCATGGAGAGCAAAGAAGGCAAAGCCAGAGAGCAATCAGGAAAGGGAGGTTTGGTCAGGAGAGATGTAACCTGAGGAGGAATGTGCCATGCTGAGTTCTGCAGGGAAAGAGACTTCATCCACCTTGGGGAGTGGGCAGGGTATGGGGGAAAGGAGAAGAAGCACAGGCAAAGATTAAATTTCTCAAGGACCCCCAAAACAATATTGTTCCTGAGCTCAATGAGATGTTAGAAAAAGTCTTCAAGCCTTTCTTTAACAATGTGAATTATTCTAAAGCACAATTTTCCTAACTGCTGCCTTTGATATGACAAGGAACTGGTGACATATTTCTTTGCTTAAGGCTCCATCTCTCAAAGTTACGCCAGATTGGAAAGATGAGATAGCAAGGTCAGATTATACTACTTTGTAAACTATCATCCTGTTCTTTAAAAAGAATAGAGCTTACCTATTAGTATTCCTCAAAATCTGGTTCTCCAAGTAAGCCCAGAGCAAACACTTATCATCAAGTCCTTTCCTTCTAGTGCTACCTGAAGTCACATCACAACATATAAAATATCAGCCCCTCTACCTGCAACGACCTGCTTGATATTTCTCATGGCACCTATTAGCCTTGGGCATGGTATGTAATAGTTTGGTTCTATTTATTTCCTATCTTCCACAATCAAAGGCAGAACAACTGTGTCTTTTTTGTTCTTTGTCTTTTCTCAGTGCCTTGAAGTATATACAGTGAACAGTAAAAGTAGGCGTTCGATAGATATATGGACAAGAATTAACACTTTCATGAAATAGAAGATGACCTCAATCTTTGTCTTCAGAAGACAATAATGTCTATATTGTCTCAATGTTTTATCTAAAGTTAGATAATCAAAGGAATCATTATGGTATAAAGTAGAATAAAGCCAAGAACAATAATAATATCTGGGAAACATTTTTAAATAATCAAAAATTCAAAACTAAAATGTATGTTTCCTTATCAGTACCTTCAGTAAAATTATCCATGGAAGAAACAAATTTAAAATTTCAGAAGAAAAAGATTGAAAAAAAATCTAGTCATCCTATTTGCTTTCTTATAGGATTTGGAATATAGAGGTATTTAGAAACATCTGGAGAGCTTAGTGAGCCTTTCATTTTTCCTAAATGAATGAGATTATGCAGAAACAATGATTAAAACTATTCTAACAACATTTTTGTATTTTGAAAAATACATTTATCTAAATCAGTCATACTAGTAAATCATCACCAAAGCACATTGTATTTTTCCTCCATTTTTCCTTTCCCAACAAACACCAGGGGAGGGAAAGACCCGTTTGTCTTATGAAAGGCCATGAATTTGCACGAAGGAGCGGTAGTTTAGTGACATCAATCCTAACTTGCTTTTCACAGAAGTCTCACACCCAACACTGGGATCTGTCCGTTGTCTGTGAAGTAGGATTTAACACATGCAGCTCCATTAGCATTAGTGGCTGTTCTGTACACATCGATCCCCAGCCTGTCAATGACAGAGCAGACCCAAAGGCAGACACTTGTTGAACAGCTGAGAGGAGAGGATGGTGCCAAAGTTGTCCTCTATGGAATGACTGATACTTTTTCATTTCCCCACTTTGTGCTCAGAAAGTCAATGGCTAGACTAGAGTCTTATTGCAGCAAACGTATAGCAGTGGAATCTGAATCCATCTGACCTTTCCCAAGACACATCATCCAGAACATTTGGCAGAGCTTTCTTAGCACTTCTACAAATATATTCCCAAATCATATTCGGCTGCATGGAGCTTAGTAATGGGTTTTGTCAAAGGAGCCTCTATGACCCAGGCTTGTCCTTGATGCTCTATTTGTTTTTATAAATATTAAAAATTTCTATTGCATATTTACCTTAGTTCTTTTATTCAAATAAACAGCTATATCGCATGAAGGTGCTATATGGAAAAGAGCTAAATTCTATTTTCCAACAGCTACTAAAAGTAGTTAGAAACCCAAAACACAGCCTTAAAATTACATTTCCAGTATTGATTTTTGGAGACTGAGCTTACAGAAAAAGCAAATCTGAACCATACATAGGAGAACAATTCAAGAAAATGCATACTATTAAGAAAACAAGATATGTCTGATCTCTACCGTGTCTAGGAAAACCAGATTCTTAATTAATAATCCCTACATTTAGAAATCTGCTAGACAAAATGTATTTCAGAAATATTAAGCATACAAACTTTTGAGCATATGTGTATATAGCATCGATTTCACAGCACATGCTAAAATATACATCAATCATTTACCATAAAGTATATATTCAACAAGAGAAGGTACATGACAGTATTAAAAGACTTAAGACCTAGGTTAAAATTTCTAGCTCTGTAATTTATGAGCTTTGTGACCCTGGGGAATTATTTAACCTTTCTGAGTCAGCTTTTCACTTATAGAGTGAGACTAATAATATTCTCAAAACTTCATGTTTCAACGTCTGTCACAAAATACTCTTCCTATAAGAGAGGATTTAGTCTCCACTAAACACATTATAAATGTTTGAGTATTTGAGAGAAAATGGTCCATAATGTGTTTCTGCATAAATGGAGACTCATACACACCACAAAGTTACATGGATGTGTCTGCATAGGCACATGCATGAGGATGGAGCATGAGCAACCCAGTTTAAAAATATTTTTAGTTTCTATTATATGATAATCCAAGGAATAACAACTATGATAAAATTATAAACACGTAAGTAAAATTATCAATTACTTCATCAAAAACTAAAAATCCAAAATATTGAAAATAAAAAAAAATTAAATGCTTTTGCAATATGTTGAAATAATGTTATTCATTCCCCAACTAAGAAAAATTACTGCGAGTCATTAAAATGTATTTGTCCACATTTCTTCCCTTTTATTCATGCTAGAAAACTTCAAATTTGCTTTCTAGCAGTAAGTTTCAAGGGGGAAAAGTTTCTACTAAAACACCATGCCAAGTAATGTCTCATTTGGTAAATCAGCCATTCAGCACTTCATAATTCTTTGCTCTAAAACCGTTTTTCCTTCTCAATCCCTAACCTGGTAAGCATTTCATTCAAAACCAATGTGGTTCCAGCATTGATGTTCCAGGGAGCAATTTCTTAAAACCCATGAAGCCCCAAGGTGGCTTGAACTCTGAGTACCAAAGTGCAAATATGCTGGTGCACTTCAGCCTCATAACTGAAGCCTACAATTCCAATCATGGTTCTGGCCACCCATCCGCAATTAACTGAGTATTGGTTGATTTCCTGTGTTTGTCTTTCAACAGAAGGGGATATAATGCGATAGCTTGAAAAATGAAAGACCTTCTCATTTACACATGAAAAACCATCTTATGTGATGGCTCCATGGGGCTTTCTGCAGAGCTCTATGTATACATTGCATTTAAGGGCTTAGATCTCTCTGCACCTGCTGCGTCACTACAGACCCCCACTAGTTTGAAGCCTGTTAGAGCAGGGACTTTTCAGGCTGTATCTACAGGACGCCAATACAGCTGGTCAATTCAATTCATTTGATGGGGGTGTGGGGGGGACTCCAGTAGGGGGGAAACTCATCAAGCCCTTTCTTTAGTGTTGTGTAGACAAATAAACAGGTTACCTTCATTTTCCATTTTACCACTTGTTCTTTGGGGTTGCATAGACCCAGCTCCAGGCTCATCATTTGTTTTAATCACACTAAATGCAGCATTGAATCAAGTTTCCAATCAGAGAGCTGCCATCTGCTCAACTCCAGAGAAGAGATTTAGAAGATGCTACCCAGTCATAGCCCCGCAGGGGCTTGAAGCAGCTTTTCCCAATGAAAAATTCAGTGCTAGTTACTGTTTCTGTGAGACTGCCCTTAAGAGACAAAGTATTTTGTGTATTACATATAAAGAGATTTATGTCACTGACCAGTTGTTTATAATAAGGATGTAGTGTTGCGGAGCTGATAAAAGGACAGTAATCATTATCCAGTGAATAGAGTTATTAACTAGCACTAAATTGGTTCAATAATCTGAAAGCAACAGGAAGTAGCTCAGAGATTCTTTGACCACCCACACACAGCCAAGGATTTTAAGGGTAGTCACCTAAACATTCCATAGAAAAGCGGAAATCATCAATAGTACAAAACCAGTCCTTTGTAAATTTTATACATTGGCTTGTCTGTGATACACTTCTTGCAAGATTTCTTCTCAGCATTCTAATTACTGGCACCAGTTTCTGGAAGCAGAGAAGTTATCCCCGGATGTTAACACTTTAACAAAAATGTGATATTACTTAATACAAGAGGTAAACATATATTATAACCTATGCTTCATAATTGCTCATATTATCTCAAGATATTTTCTATTTGTGTAATAAAATTTGCATTTTCCTATATATCTAAATTCTATGTAATTCATATTTTCTGTGAGAACATGCATTCCAAATATCACCATTTCATTTTCAGGCATTAAGGTCTTTAAGTGTTCCTATATATGCTAGTGTTATACGTACATAAAAGAGAAAAGTAATCAATAGTAAATGTTAAAATAATTTAGTATTAATCTTATAGATGATTTGGGTAGCGAGAAATAGAATCCCATACTCAAGGCAATGAACCAAAATCAGGAAGTTCCAGGAAGGTAGTCTATTCCAAAGGGTAGAAAGGTATACCAATAAGACTTCCAAAGATCAGTAAACGGCCAAATCGTCTTCACATTAACAAGATTCAAAGGGACATTATGCTGCAGAATTTCCACATCAGAAGACAACAATTGGACAAAGTCATGAGTTGCCTTCAATTAGCTTTCAAATATACTCTCCTTTATTTTGTTTTAAAGATACCGTGCCAAGCTAAGACAAAATTTCATTTCATCATCAAATTGAAGTAGTTTGATTAGGGAGAGAAAAAGATAGAGCTCAAGAGAGAGCAAGTGCAGGCATTGGCCAGCTGGTCTCCACAACAAAGCCCCAAAAAGGAAAAAAATAAATGGACTTAAATAGCAATTGGAGAGATTTAACTGAGACATAAAGAAGAAATTCTAGGCAGTGGGGAATTGTTAAGTGTTAGAATGGGTCACAAAGGGAAGAATGAATTTTCTTGTAAAAAGCAGCTTTTAATTTGTCTAGGATGTTTAAGTGCATTCTGCCAGAGGTAAGAGGCTGAATTCTCAGGGTCTTGCTGACTAATTAACAATTTGCTTTAGTAAAACTGGCAAGTAGCTCAGCAATATAAACACCCAATATGTATTAGATATGAGATATCTGGGAATTTTAAATAGGAGATTTACAGACGAAGCCTCCACTTTCAATAAGCTTGTATTCTTCTAAATACAATCAAGTCAGAAAATGATGTTATACCACTAAAGTTCTCTCATATTCTAAAGCAAATGACTACCTAAGAAAATGAATGACTGTTCTATACAATAAAAGCATTGCAATCATTTAGTAGGTGCAAAGATTGGAGATAAATACAGAGATGAAGTTTGTAAGAGGAAAGAAGTATAACCAAATACATGAATCAAGATACTTTATGTAGCAGTGAACTGAGTCATTTATGCTGATTCCATTTCTCAGTGAAGAAATGAATGGAAGGAGTAAGAATGACTGAGGTTAATTTATTTAGTCCTTAATTTATCTATGCAACTATCTTTAATTAATCTTTCCCAATACAACTAAAGGTAGAAATTTAAAGCTCTCCACAATCCTGTATTTCTCAAGGAGAAGTTCCTGGGAAATGTATCAATTCTATTGTTACCAGCAGTCTTTCTTCTTGAAACCCTTTGTTCAGTGTTCTAGACTGATTCTCCTCTGTGTGAGCTGTGTCATCTCTCTTGCTGGGAGTTCCTTTCCCTTCTCTCATGGACGTACTATGACTCCTGTTTCCTCAATCTAGTTTGTTCCTATTTAATTCCCAATTGTAGTAGAGCTTATCTATAGCAGCTTCTAAAATGGGTACATGGTAAGCAAATTTTTATCATCATGTATATCTGGAAATATCTTTCTTCTATCCTCAGACTGACTGAACATGCACAGAACTATGTGTGAAACATGTTTTATTCCAATTTTGAAGAACCATCTTCTAACTTCCAGTATTGATATCGAGAAGTTCTCTCCAGCTTAATTGTCATCCCTCATGTGTAACCCAAGTTCTCTTTAAAACCACCTGGATCCTTCTCTTTGTTTTTGACATTTGCACACGTCATGTTGCCTTGCAGTGGGTCTTTTCTTAACCATTTTGCTGAATATTTGGCAGGGCCTTTCATTTTAGGAAGCCACAACTTCCATTAGCTGAAAAGGTCTTCTCCTGTCCTTCATGCTGCCATCCCCCAATTCTCCCCTTTTGTTTTTCTCTCTCTGAAACTCCTAATAGTTATGTATTAACTTTATCTTTTTGTCTTTTTGTTCTGTACTCTAGATTATATCAACTTTTTCTTTTAACAGTTTTATGTTTTTAACTATTATATTTTGCATTTCAAAGACATATTCCTGATTCCCTGAGCATTCCTTTGATTGATAACATAGTTTCTATTTGATGAGTGGGACGTTCCTCTTGTCTCTCTGAGACTATTCATCATAGTTTTCTGATACTTTCTTCCATTCACCATGTTTCTCTGTTTCTGTCTTTTTAACATGAACATTTTAAATGTAAATTTCTAGTGATCTTTGTTCAGTCATATGAAAGAATGAAAATTTAAAACCTAACATAGAACTCTGTATGTGGACGGGGCTTGTAAGTTCATGAACTGCCCTATAAATTAGTAGAATCGCAAACCAAAGGGAGACCCTCACAAGTCTGATTCTGACAAGGACAATGTATAGGACTGAGACAAAGTCAAGAGACAGCCTTCCCATCATTAGATACACAGACATTCTAGTAAGCCCTCTGCTTCCAGAAAAGAAGCTTATTTCCTGTCTTTTGCCTGGGATCCCTGAGTCAAAATCCCTTCCAGGTCAGTTTCTGCGAAAAGTGGACTTAATTTTCAGGGTAGGAAAAGAAGTAGTTAATTGCCTTACTGTGAGAGGTAGGAGGAGCATCTGACATTTCTAACTACCTCTTTTAGAAAAATAAATCCTGATTTTTCTTTCTCTCTCAAATTTTGCCTTTCACGAGATCTGGTTCCCCTAATTTCTTAGAGCCTGAGGGACTTGCCAAGGCCCAGTGAGAACAATGACCTTCTCCTCTCTGGTATCCTTCTCTGCAGGTACCCGGGCTCCACTTCTGCTCTGCCAGCTCATTCATTACGCACCCACCTGCTTTCCACCTGAAGTTCTGTGTCATCTCTCAGCTGTTGTTGTCTTCGCTATTTGTCCCTGTAAACTTTTACCTCTTCTTTATTTTTGTTATTTTAGTTAGGTTCCAGGAGCAATGGCATGCTTTCAATGTACTGAATTTAACGAGATACTTCAACTCTGCTTCTTCAATTGTGAAATGAAGAGATGCTATTGAAAGATAAATAGATATCACTTTCAATGGCAAAGTCTACACCTCAGATGTAAAAGAACCTTATGCGTAAGAAAAGCTTGAGATGTGTTTGTATACGGAAAAAATATAGGAAAACAACCTATAGAAATGATCACTTTTGTCCTAACCTAGACAAAGGAGCAGGCAAAGTCAAAAAGGTTTGACCTCCAGGAATGTAAACTCCTTAGACAGAGGCAGAGTGCCAGCAGGGAGAAAGCGAGGGGGAAGAATCAGGGAAAGCCATGGAGACAACTATGAATTCATTAGCATTTACTGTGTTCTCTTTAGCTCAGGTTCAAGGACAAAGGAAGATTCAGGTCCAGAGGAAGCATATGATCTGACTAAAGAAAATTGTGAAAAATAACAGAAATAAAGGGGTTAGGAACATGGTTTACAGAAATAGTAGTGACAAGGCACTGGGATTCTGGGGGGGAAAAAGGAAACATAAAAACAAATAAAACCAAAGGGGACATTAAGAAACATTAGGAATAATCATTTCCATCAATGCTAAAGTCCAAAGGTTAGAGACATTCAATTTTTGAGAAAAGCTGAATTTTTTTTTTTTTTTTATTCTAGAGTCTAGATAGCCAGTAAAAAGGAGATGTGATGATACTCCAATAGTCTGCATTTGGAAGACTTCCACAGGCTTATTTTAATGATATTTTCTCTTCTTTTACCTTACAAAACAAATTCTAGCTGAATGCATAAAATATTTTATCTAGTCTATTTCTTTGCCAAAATACATGTAATAATTAACAAAGCTTTGGAGAGGCAGAATTGTGTTATGAGTTTTTTTCTGCAGATTGAGGGATGGTTTATTTGCCAACTCATTAATTCTATCACACAATTAATATTTTCTGAGTATCTCCTCCATGGTAGGCAGTAGAAATTAAAACGTTTAAAAATTTTTATCAGATTTCAAACGAACTCACTATTATTTTGAGTTGTTGGAAGAAAAAACCCACAAAGGTAAGGTTTCACTTTAAATGAATAGTTCTTTATGGAAACATACCAGCTGGAATATAATACTTCTTTTATCTAAAAGAAGAAATCAGATATTGGTATAAAATTCCTTATAACACAGTTCCAGTGGGAACTTTGTAAGGAGACATTCTGATGGAAATTCCTCCCAATGATTTTTTGAAATGCATATGCAAGTCACAATTGCATTTCAAGAAGCAGCTCCAGTGTGGACACAAGTTTATGCAACAGCAAATTGAAAGAGAAATAGCCAGCGAAAAACAAACGCCGAGGATGGAGCTGTGTATGTCAGATCAAAAAGCTCTAGGCTTCAAAAATGGAATATTTGACAATTATAAACAGAGAGAATGACTCTCTAAAATTGCACTTTATCTCTGATACACAAAAGTGGCCAGCACCTAGCCTCCTGAAGGAAGAGATCAAATATTTGTTGGGTAAATAAGTGAATTAAATATCCATTCAGTTGAAATTTATGTGGACCATTGGGGTTAAAGTTGTACATCAAAGAACCATGCAAATTCAGAATCATGCAGGGCTGACATAGCCAGTTTTCTCTATATTATTCTCCATAGTTTGGTGGCTAACATCAAACCCATAATATTTTTGGTTCCTGCATAAATAAGTTTAATCAGTTACCTAAATAATATATTAATAATAGGCCAGGTACAGTGGCTCACACATGTAATCCTAGCCCGCTGGGAAGCTGAAGTGGGGAGATCTTTTGCCATAAATTTGAAACCAGTCTGGTCAATACTGAGACCTCTTCTCTACCAAAAAAAAAAAAAAAAAAAAAAAAAAAATTAGCCCTGTGCTAATAGGCTCCGTGCATGCCTAGATTCCTAGCTATTAGTCAGGCTGAGCTAAGGAGTCTGAAATTGCAATGAGCTACGATGATGAAATTGTACTTTAGTTGAAGTAACAGAGCAAGACCCTGTCTCAAATTAACTAAATATTTGTTTCAGAATGTGGGATTCATTCTTTTCAATAATTTCTCTTGGAGTCTTTATAAATTTCCAAGCTAAAAGTATTCCTTTAGTTATTGTTAGGGACAGACTTCTGCACTGCAGGCTTGCAGACACTTAGAATCACGTAGACTAGAAATTTTGAGCTAGTCTCACTTCAGAATGGACTGTAAATTTGCCCTCATCAGCCTGAGGACTAACTTTGAAGCGCTGCCTAAACGCAGTAGCAAATCATTTAGGTATCTATTCTTTTAAACGTACAAACGCTCCAAAAAAATTATGATTCAGCCAAACTACAAACAAAATGGCTTTAAGCATGAATTTAATTCTATGTTTTGGTTATGGTAACATGGAGGTATAACAGATAGATTCAGCAAATACTGGTGGAATCAAACTGGTCTTAGGAAATCATATTAATATTCTACCTTAACTATGAAAAAGGAATGTATTTTGAAATTATTCTCTCACCTATAATTATGGTGTCATCTCTAACAATTTGATGTGGAAAGAAAGTACTAGGTGGCTAGAATACAGTATTTAATACTATTTTTTGTGTGTGTGTGGGCTTGAGTTCCAATTTTGCCCTTCTAAGCAATGTAACTTCATTTTTCTTCTCTGTAAAAGAGATACAGTATGAATTAAATGAGTAAAAATGTAAAACATTTAACAGAATACTAATACCAGGTGAGCTAAGACTATTTCCATCATCTATCAGATACTACTGTTAGTAGCAGTAATAATTGTAGTACCCCAGTGCCCTATGTAAACCACAGCTTATAAACTTCTATTCATACAAAGGCAACAATTATCATGGAATAAAATAGGAAATGGACTTTCCTGAACCCAAAGTGGTAAAAGGAAACATTACCATTGAAGGCAAAAAACAGATTGAGCTGATTTGCTGTGTAACACAAAGTAAGATCTTTTAGAAGATAAAAAAGCTTTACCTTTGAAATTCTAGATAAAATAATTTGTGAAAGGTGGAGTACAAGTGACAATATAATACAGAGAGATTGATCCAGGACCATACTCGAAGAATGTATTACTGACAAATTTATCATAGAATTTCAAGTTTTAAAGAAAGACTTTGACAACAGTTATCAATGGAATCTATTTTTAAAATATCACTTCAGGACACAGGGCCTATTGATTATTGTGTTTAAGAAAGAGAAGGGCAAAACTTCAGAAACTGAAAGCTCTTAATGCTATTGAATTCAGACCATAAAATATTTGTGAGGATTTTATTGCACAGAGAAATGGATATTTCCATCAGAATGATATGTGGGATCCAAATCGGTGCAATAAAAGGAAAATAGCTGACTGCTAATCTCCTGTATAGAATTAACAGAACACACTGAAAGGTTAAGAAGTTTCCATTACCTAGTTAGTCTACATTCGACTAGAGACCAGAGACAACATTCTGACTAGAGACAACATTCTATATTGCAATGATGACACTTAAGAAGCAGGAGCTATTCAAAGATATGAGGTGTATGAGAATAAGTTATAGCAATGTGACTGGCAAATAAAAAGGGGTAGAATTGACAGGACAAGAAATAAATACAGACACCGATGTACAGTTGTGAGTTTCCATTGTACACAGTCAATGGCAATAGGAGGAGATAGATAGCTTTTTACCCCAGATAATTTTTAAATGATTAAGGAATGACACTTATAAAAACATCAAAATATTGACATCCGTGACAGATATTTAATGGCCAATAATCTTTTTGCATTGAAGAAAATCTCTATAACCCCAATTTTTACCTAAATGGAGGTTTATAATGATTAGTAGTAGCATTTTCTAAATGACAGTAGAGAGCAAGGTTCATCCCTGGCCTATAGTGAGAATTTTAATGCTTCCCTATGCTCACAAGGATCCTGGAAATTATGGTATCCTCTCTCAATCTCTGCATTCTGGTCATAGGTCTTGAAAAAGGACATGCCTCACAGATCACCGCTATGTCAGAATTTAACCAGTTGTATTCAGGAGTCCCAGATAGAGATTTTGGCATGGGACACAGCCAAGCATTGCCAGACTCCAAGTCTCCAAGTCTCTAACTTAGAGAAGACAACTTGGGCAAGAATTAAACCTCTCAGCCCAACTCACTTCAACTCCAAACCATAAGTCTACTGAACAAATGTTGTTTGAACATCTAGTATTTGTCACGTGTTTTGCTGGAAACAGAACAGAACAGTGAACAAAACAGGTGTTTTCAATAGCTTCATTTTAGCCTTGTGGAGAGAGCAAACAGAAAGAAATTCTCAATATAATGTCACATGTTCCATGACAGCAATGATCACAAAGTGTTTTGGGTGCACATAGGAAGAGTTATTAACCTAGTTTTAAAGGACAGAGAAGGCTTTCCTCATATACAACATATCTAGGTTGGAAACAAAAGGTTAAGGAGCGAATCACACAAAACAATTGAAGCAGAGAGAGGAGCATTCCAGGCATTAAGAGTAGCATGTGCAAATACCTGGAAGTTAGAAAGGACATATAAAAGCAACTGGAGTTAAGTATTGGTTAGCATAGCCTCAGAGATCAGCTGTAGTAACTTGAGAACTGTGAGGAGCCATAAAAACTCTCCGAATTCAAGTGAAAGATTATGGTTGATACACACACACACACACACACCCTTACTTTTAAAGTAAGAGTTTTGCCTTTGTCTCTAAATATATATCTCATCACAATATTTTGAGGTCTTCATGCAGTCTCAGAATACAATAACTAAGAAAAGAAACATGATATCAAATTAATATCAGACCTTCAGAAATAATATCAGTAGGTAAATTTATTATTAGGCTTAATATTCTTCCATCAAGTAAATCATTTTAAACATCTTTTCTTTGTACATACCTACTCTGAACTATTAAGTTTTCTATCTGTTCTGAGCCTATTGTGTATGGTTTATAAATAATTTATTGACTTTTCACATGGGCAGTTGTGGTATAGGATAAGGAAGAGTACCTGGAAATATGAGGAAGGTTGAAATGCTATCCTGTTCATCAGTGCAGGGAGTTTAAAACAACCACAGGAATTATTGGAAGTACAGTTTGCAGCTAAAATGTTCAAAAGAGACTCAATGAGCATTCCATGAAGACTTAAAAGAAGGGGCTGTCATAGGAATTAAGTAATATTCATGAAAATGGAACATTGGAAACGAATTACAGGAAAAGAAAACTTTGGCAGTTTTGGAAACAATAGAATTTGTAGGGTTATTAACTATCTGGTTTGCCCAAGACTGTGGGGTTTTCCAGGATGTAGGACTTCAGTGATAATACTAGAAGGGTCCTGGGTAAACCAGCGTGGTTGGTAAACCTGAGGAGATGGAGTAACATCAGCAAAGTGATACAGACAGAAACTGATGCGCCATGTAAGACATATGAGCAGATTTGAGGAGGATCTGTTTTTATGAATGAAATCATACACAGAAACATCTATTTACCAGAGGAAAGCAGAGGTATAAATGCTGAAGGGAACCCTATGACTCAATTTCCATTGAAGCTCTATGGGATTTTCATGTAACCACTAACTCTCCACAAATGACACATAGAAAAAAAGGTTTTCCTAAGTAAGATAAATGGTGTTCTTTTAAGAGTTCTACGGCCAAAATTGTGTGGAAAATATTTCAATAAACTAAGCAAAATAAGGTTCTTCCTATAACAGTCACACGCCATTTTATGGCAGAAACATGATCTCACAAAAGTTCATTGATGTGTGAACATGATAGACACTTACAAAAAGCAAGAATGAACAGTACACTGTAGACCCGGGCTATAAGGCACAGCCTCTTGCCCCCAGGCTAAAAACCTGTACAGCATGTTACTGTGCTGAATACTGTAGGCAAGTCTAATGTAATGGTCTTGAGCAGTGGTTCTCAACCTGTGGGTCGCGACCCCTTTGTAACAATGAAAATATATTGCGGCATTAGGAAGATTGAGAACCACTGGAAGTACTGGTATATGTAAACACGTATAAACATTGAAAAGGTACAGGAAAACCAAAAACAAAAACAAAAAAAAAAAAAGAAAAGGTACAGGAAAAATATAGTATTATGATCTTATGGCACCAATGTCATATACGCAGTCTGTTGTTGACTAAAATATTATGTGATCTATTATTACATTGTTTTAATTTATTTTGTTTTTCTGTTTTTTTTTTAATCTCAAAGATATTCAAAGTTGTTAGCATATTAATATGTACCATGAAGTTCTAATGTGGTGTTCCAAGGTGGTGTTCATGGTTTGGTCATGAAATCATGACTGATTTCTCTTTCTCTGAGTCTTTCATGAGGCTAGCATTTGGTAAATTCACTCTAGAACCTCGCTTCTAAATATACAGTCTGCCAACCAAAAGTGTTTATATCATGAGCACTTGTTAGAAATTTGGAATAATTGTCTTCACCCAAAGCATAGTAAATTATTAAACGTTCAAAAGCATAAGTCTGGTGAGGCAGTCAGTAACGCTTTCCTACAGAAGGTCAGATAGAAAACATTTATGGCTTTGCAGGCCATACAGTCTCCTTCACAAGCATCCCATCCCACCACTTTAGCATGAAAGTAGCCATAGTCAATATGCAAACAAATGGGCTTGGCTGTGTTCCAATAGAACCTTATTAATAAAAACAAGTGGCAGCACAAATTTAGCCCTAGGTTTTTTATCAACCCCTGCATTAGAGCATATGTTATGTTGAAAAATAAGGTTCCTGAATGAAAAAAATCATGTATAATTCATTAAAGTAATAGAAAATAACTTTTATGATCAATATTTTAATCCAATGCTATTGCAGTTAGGATACAGAGTTGCTAAAGATAGGGTGCCACTTTAGAAGCTACTCTAGTACTCTACGTCATAAGCAACATGGGCTTGACTTAGAGTGAAACACAAAGGTGAGAATAACAGGAAAATCCTGTAGATCAGTGAATCTGATTTGATGTAGGATTAAGTCAAAATTATGGAATGTAAGAGATCAAATATCTTTTCAGACCCCAGGAGAATGGGGTA
This sequence comes from Perodicticus potto, assembly GCA_963574655.1. Taxonomy (NCBI): domain Eukaryota; kingdom Metazoa; phylum Chordata; class Mammalia; order Primates; family Lorisidae; genus Perodicticus; species Perodicticus potto. Next base: position 8,855 of record CAUYRH010142635.1, on the reverse strand, counting down.
TCTTTGGCAAGGACTGGATTATAATAAAAAAAAGGTGGTATCAAGGGAAAGAAAATTATATCTTATAGGTTGAATATAATTTTCTGATATATCTGGGGAAAGATATCTTCTAGGCAGTGTAAAAGGTAGGTCAAAAGATGTATATCAAACAGAGCTGGAAATTATGCAGTTGGAGGTAGAAAAGAGATCAGTAGAAGCTTGAAAATAATCATGGGAAAGGTCCACACATAGAAGGAGATAATGGAAAAGTCAGAAGATTAAAAGATGGTCAGAAGTACACAAGCCAGTAGAAAAAGCTAAATTCAAGAGAAAAAAGAGAAATAGTCCAGTATTTTCCAAACAAAGACAACTAACAAGGACATGTTACTTATGGCCCAGATTACTAGAATAGCTTTTAAGGCAGTATCCCATCCACATCATCTGTCTATCCTAACTGCAATAGCATTAGATTGAAATATTGATCATACTCCTTTAAAAGGAGTGGATGATTTGAGAGCTAAAGGGTTTTATACATTTAAATACTTAAAAATAAATGCTGTCAGGGTTTCCCTATAGGTTGCCACAGGGGTATGTATTCTTACACTGTATCTAAAGGATAACTAACACAGGGGCCAGATAGCATGGCTTTATATTTCTAGAAAAAATGCAAAAGGTAACATACTTCACCCCACACAATGCCCGAAAGAGACCATTTTATTTTAGAGAAACTCCTGTCATAATTGTTCTACTTCCCTTTTGTCATATCACTACAGTTCAGAACATTATACAGAGGAGAGTTGTGCAGGGACTAGAGATGCTCTGATATGTAATGACAAGGACAGCTTATATCAACCCAGACTAATGTGTAAGTATTGTCACTCTCAGTCTGTAGGATCACTGGGTTTATATTGTTCAACAGGTTCTTGGAATTTTAAAAAAAAATTAGAATCAAGATAGTCTTTGCTGTATTATACTTTTTATGTTGAGTTTTTATGGAAAATGTGCATTTTAATCAGGTAAGTATAATTCAAACATTGAATTATAAATGACACAGCTAAATTTTTCTCACAAAATGCTATCTTTTTCTTAGTAACATGATGGATTATGCATATCAGCTAGTAGGCTGTGGATAATCAATACTCAGTTACTAAGATTAAAGTATGAGTTTTCTTACTTGGGCTTTTCAATCAGATATATACAGCTGAAGTCACTTTTGTTTTTTATAGGTAGATACATCGTTATTCTCTAGTTGACATTTGCACCCTACTTTTACTATACAAACTGTAAATGGAGTAGTAATACTAATAGCTAACATTAAGCACTTATTGGCCAGGAACAGTGGCTCAGGTCTATAATCTTGCCAACTCTGGGAGGTCAAAGCAGTAGGATCACTTGAGGTCAGGAATTCAAGAAATATTAGCTAAGTGTGGTGGTGTGCACCAGTAGACCTAGTGGAGGCTGAGGCAGGAGGATTGCTATGAACTAGACTGAAGTCATGGCACTCTAACAGAGGCAACATAGTGAGATTTTATCTAAAAAAAATAAAAGAAAAGAAAAGGGAAGGGAAGGGAGGAAGGAGGAAAAGAAGAAGGAAGGAAGGAAAGAAGGAAAAAAAAGAAAAGAAAAGATTATTACATAGCAGAAGTATTAACTGACTGAACCACGTATTAAGTCCATGTATTAACTCACTGAACCCTGAATTTTGCACATAACAATTTTATCTTGAAGAGTCTTAAAGATCATCAAATTCTTGACTGTCTTGATTTTTCTTTTCCATACAATATTGGCTCTATTCAGGGTATTCAGCCCAAGCATCCTGAGATCAGAGGCGTGGCATTTGCTCAACAGGTTCTGGCCTCTATACAAAGGTTTTTCTGGTTATATTATATGTTGATCAATTCAAGCCCATGAAGCACACATGTAATTGCTGGATCAGCTTAAGAAGCCATCATGTACGATCTGGCTTGATTCAGGGCCAACATCTACATCTTTTAAGGAGATAGAAAGATACCCAGAAATAGCCAAGTGAAAGAAAAAAAATGTGTAGAATTTAGGTTTTCCTTATCTGTCTTCAGTTAACTGTGTTATTAAGAGCTGATAAGCTTTAGAAATCACTACAATGGAAAGAGATTGAGAAATAGAGTATTAGGGATATTAACAAATATACTTAATGCTAATGCAGATGGAGTTTTAGAACTATTAGCTAAGAACTCATCAGCAAAGTAAAAGATTTATTCTGTTTGCGTCTTGTATTTGGTAACTAGTTTCCACCACAACCCTTCTTTATGTTCTTTCTCTTGCTGACAGAGTGAGTGTTATTGCCTCTGTTCCTCACCCAGACAGTGCATACACCATAGACACTTATTCCCTTTGCTTCTGTACGCACATACATCAAAACCTATAGTTGACAGAAACAGACTTTTGAAAAACATCTTAAAATAAAATGCAGGTGATTTCTGCCCCTATATCACCCCTTCCATCTGTGATCTATCATTTCCCAGGTGCTAGTTACTTACCAAAGAAATAGAAATACATAACAACATTTAAATAATGTCTTTTCAGGCTTAATTAATTCACAGCATCAAGAAAAAAATGTATGATTAAAACATCAGTCTGCATTTATATACAACATTGCTTTTAAAGTACACTAAAGACACAAAAACAAAAGGCCTATGCATAACAAATGCAGTTTTGATCCTTCTAGATACTAAACTGTCGAGGAAATTCAATTCATTCTATAAATCATGACATAGCATATAACACCTATAATGAATGATTTTTTTTAAAGATTCAAAGAAGAGAACCAAAGTTAAAATATTGGGGGCCACACGAGGAGTATTTGCATGTGTATTAGTTTACTTAATGCTCAGGTGAAGCTTGTAAGATGGGCACGATAATACCCACGTTAGAAATGAGAATAAGCTTCAAAGAAGTGAAATAATTCCAATAATTCTTTCAACCATCAAGTGGATAAGTGGCATGCACAGAACATGCACCTGAATCTTCTCGCCTCAGCTTTCCCCTGCGCCAGTCTTCCTTTAGGAAATGACTCTCAGTGCTGTACTTGTGTATCTAAAGAAAGGCTAGAATTGGGGAGAGTGGCGGCAAGACTGAGACACAGAGAAGAGACTTTTTTGTAAAGGGAATTATAACCTTGAACAAACAATATATCCATTTTCCAATTTCTGCACTATTTAAGTACAAACTAATCTCACTGGTGTCATGGGCAAAATTTAGTTTGCATGATTACAAAAATGTTTCTGTGGGGACTTAGTGGGACAGCTGCTTTAATTCTGAACTGTTTTCTACTATTTTTACTGGGTGGCAGATATTAGAAAAGCTAAGTATACAGCAGTCACTGACTTCAAATTAAGTGGTAATGAATGCAGATTTCCATGAAGATTCCACGAGTTAGTAATTACAGTTTTATTGCAATTCGAAATGGTGAAATAAACTCAGTCTCCACTGTCCCATACATGTAATTGATGAGTTAATTTGTCTTCAGCACTCTCACTGTTCTAATATTTCTCCATCGATGCCATGAAAATTAATAGGATGCAAAATGTATAAAATTATACTCACTAAAAAAAAACACTGTACAGTACCAGGGAGGCATATTTATTTCATCTGTGGATGGTACAGGGTCACCATCTTTTTTTCCCCTTTCCTAGTGACATTTTCAGATTTGACATTCTGTGACATTTTCAGTTTAATATTGCTAATACCCTGGCTGCAGAATTAAAAGTACACCCCAAGGAAGGGCTGAATGCAGATATATCAAAAGAGGGTATAACTGTTCTTTTCCCTCTCTAACAAATGTTTATAGGTAAACAATGCACACATTAAAGGACAAGAAACAACTTTTTTTATCCTTTTTATTTATTTATTTTGCTGGTGGGCAGCAAGATCCACTCTTAGTTCCAAAGGGCATGATTCTTTGTTAGATTCTCGATGTGCAATGAACCAATGTGAGATCTTACCAGTGTGTTACCTAGGGACCCTATGATAAGTGTCTAAAATAGAGATTGAGTAAAAGGTGTTTGATATACAGCAGGTGAGACATCCTTACCTAGGTAAAGACAGCTGAAGAAAGGTCTCTGCAGTCATGAGTCAAGAGCCACAGGGGTCCCTACACCATATATCCCTAATTGGTGTTTAAGCCACAATGTTAATTGAATGTTGATGTTCTCTGGCATTTATAGAGAGTTCTGTTTGATGAATGAAAGGTTATATTTATTTTTTTAAGTGTAGTTGATAAGCACTGTCTGAATGCCCCTGTGACATGCATCCCTGTTGCATTCCCAGGATACCACACGTCCCCTCCCCAGCTCCAGCTCACTCACTACTCACTTCACTTCATTTTTGAATAGTGTGATTGTTCACTGAGAAGGAAGTATCTTTATAGGATCTGATCATTACTACTGAGCATAAGAAATACGGGTAATGTCTGAGCTAGGAAATTTGCCTCTGTTTATCATTTTGTAAGGTCAAGTATAATATGCAAATTAATCCATTCTTCCTACTTCCTACTGTTATTACCCCACAGGCTGTTTGCAGAACTGAGATTCTCCACACCTAACACATATGGACGTTCATAACAGTGGTATCTTGACTTGAGATGGAGACAACAGACCTGAGGAAACTTACACAGAGGCTAAATAGAAACTACGAAATCAAGTGAAAAAATGAGACCATTTTTAGAAACAAGAGTTTGTACCTAATCCATTGTGATGTTCCAGGAGCCCCTGGCTTGCTGAACTCTCTTCCTTTAGGTTGACAAACTGTGCCACGGTGCAGAGAGATGTCCTCTCAGGCAAAGTCAGCAGGTGCCAGATGCAAAGCGCTATCTCAGGGAACCTCTGGAACCAAACAATACCATTCAAAGACTGTGGCCCTGGAGGCACTCGAGCCTGCTTGGGATTCATTCTGTTGAAATTTTAGATTATAAAAGTCACATAAACAAAGCAGTGACCTTTCAGTCTGCTAGATGCTGTGCCCTATTGGTCATAATGTTGCAACCAAAGATTTATGGAGAATGGCTGTCAGGGTGCAGATGGGAACGCACAGTTACTTGCTGTTGTCGGTGAGCTCGAGTTCAGCAGCACTAAAGATTCTTTATAAATAATAACTGGCATAGGCTCGTTATTTCCCTTTGGGGCACATTTCTTGTTACTTGTCATGGTTGTTGTGGGTTCTACTGGTTAAGATAGGTGCTTTGCAGAGTACAGGTTTCAAAAGTCCCGTTTGAAATTATCTTGTGATTTTACTACGCGTCTAATTGTAGATGACAACTGGATCTTTTACTCTTCAGTTTCAGTCTTATGTCTCCCTCACTTTTTATTTGTGGTACCTATAACCTAACAGCAGATGTGTTTCCATCTATTTTCATTATTTGGAAATTGTATTTTTCCCGTATTTAAAATATATTCAATATTAAGTGGTATAGAAAATACATTTCTTAAAAACAGTACAGATGTTTTATAAGAAAATCATTTTTAGCGCTCCCTTATATTAAGTACTCTAATTTGAAAGAGACAACCTTAGGATTCATATTCAAGAGTTAGGAGTGACCATCTTAGGCCATAATATTCCTCTCCATTTTTTTTCCTACACTATGACAGAGATGATTGCGTTGCAGATTTTTCCCAGTCATCCCCTTGTGATATATCGGTACATCATGCCTGTAGGCTTATAAGAAGCAAATGCATATTCATTTAAACAAACACAATGTGATCATCTATGGGTATTTTGGAATTAATAATTATGTAATCCAGAAAAGACATCCTATCAAATTAGTAAATCAGTGACATTTTTTATAAATATAAAAGTGTGCTTGTCGGGGCGGTGCCTGTAGCTCAAAGGAGTAGGGCGCCAGCCCCATATACTGGAGATGGCAAGTTCAAACCCGGCCAGGCCAAAAAAAAAAAAGAAAGAAAGAAAAGAAAAAGTGTGCTTTTTGTTTACAGTACAGAGAAAAGTTACAATGGTGAGGGTAACATTTGTGTGAAGGGGATTAGCTAACCATAGCATCTAGATAGATTAGATGCTGAGAGAGCTAAATAAACAGTTCATCTTACTGAGTACCCTGCATATAGCAAAATACTGAATTTGGCCATATAATAAAGGTTATGTGAACTAAGGAAATTTTTGTCTAATTTTCCTGAAGCGTCTTGATATACTGAGGGAAATGAATTTGTAAAAGACGAATACGTAGAAATGAATAACTTTGTAAACCTAGACAGGAGGCATGTACTTGTAGCTTTTGATAATACATACATGAATATATACACATGTAAGGGTTTTATAAACATACCCTATATACAACAGGACTCTGGATCAAATAAATAGATGCAATTAAGTGGACAGGGATATTTCGATTTCTAGCACCTCAGTTCCCACTTAGGTATTTTATGTGTTGACAAGGTGTTTCCTATTATGAGGCATTCAGGAATAAAAGATGCATAAAATATGATTCTTCACCTCAAAAAAACATCCAATCCAGAGTACATTGTGCAAAGGGTTAACAGAGAGGGACAAAGGAGGGGATAATTCAGAACAGGGATGATATGTACCCCTGTGTGTGATGAGTAAGACGCCTGTAGGTAGAGTGGAAGTCAAGGGAAAAGCAAAACATTGAGCACAAAGAACTGCCCCTGCCTACAGCTTCATAAGAGGAGGAAATGCTTTGTGAGCGGCCTCCAGGTCCTTATGTATAGGTACCACGTAAGTAAAACATCAATTACAATACAAATAAGGACTACAAACTGAATTTGTTTATGTTCTTAAGAAACAAGAGACTGATATCAAAGTCTTTCTTTCTTATCTTGAAATAAGAATAAAAACTTAGCAAATAGCTGACAATAGAGCACAAACAAAAATAAATTGGTAAAGGTAGGTGAAAGGGAGGTAGTCAAAGATAAAAGACAACAGACGAGATGGTAGATAAAAGAAAAATTATACTTATATATCTTGTCTTTCATGTTTTATGTAAAACTGAGTTTCTAAATTCATTCTATCAGCAAAATCTATAATCAAGAAAGAAATATAAATGAAGAAATTAGAGATGTAATTGCAGAGAGTGGGCAACTATCTTAAGGAAAAAAATTGCCAAAAGATGAAAAATTCTCATTAGTGCACATTAGTTCAAGTAAACAATAAAGACTAAAATATATTTTGATTATATTTAATATTTTACATATCTAAACTTCTAGGATGCATGTGTCCTAATTTTCCATAGAACTATGGATTTTAAAAGTGCATTTTACATAAGTAGTAATATTAATAAATCAGTTATCCAAGTAACCATCTCAAAAAGATGAAAAATAGCAAATTAAACTCAAAGATAATAAAAAGAAAAAAACTGATAAAGAACAGAAATTAAGTAGAAAGCATGCATACAGCACAAAGGATCAATAGAGTCAAAGACTAGTTTGTTTGGTTGTTTTAAAAACTTATTGAAATCAATAAATTGTGGTGATAATGATAAAGAAAAAGGAAAGACAAGGTAAATGTTAAGAGTAAAGAAGGGAGATCATAATAGATCCCATGGATAGCAAGATTATCCTAAGGGGACATTCTATACTAAAACTTTGAAAATTTAGATGAAATGAACAAAACTGCACAAAACACAGCTTAATAAAACACACACAAAATAAAAGAGAAGACCTAAATGTTTGCATGCTTTAAAATATATATTTAATCTAAAATTAAGAATCACCTCACAAAAGAAAGTGTGTGCTCAATGCCTTCCACAACACATTCTACCAAAGATTTAAGGAAGAAAACAGGTCAACTGTTTTTTTCCAGTTCTCCCACACAAGAAAACTTATTCAAATTTTATGACAGCACTATGATTTTGATACCAAAGCATAATTAGAAGGAACAATTGATAAGAAAATCTCTCTCATGAACACAAATATAAAAATTTTAAATGTTTGAAGCATTAGAAATTCAATTCAATATGAAATAAATAGGCTAAATTGTCATGAAAATTTGTGTTAATTTCAACAATGCTAAATGGAATATTTTTTAAATCATCAGGGCAATTCAGCACATAAAAAAAGGAATAATATAGGATCTGATCACTGTAATAGATGCTGTAAGGCTTTTGATAAATTTCTGCATCAGTCTCTAATTAAAAAAAAATACTTAGTGGCAAAGATATTTGAACTCTAGTGCACTGTTAGAAAGAAAAATGGTGCCACCACCAATGGAACCCGTGCTATAGTTCCTAAAAAAATTAAAAATACAATTACTATGCAATATAGCAGCTCCACTTCTACGTTTAGACCCAAGATAACTGAAATTAGGGAAATGCAGCATAGCTTAGAATAGTTATAAGCAACCCAACTGTCTATGAACAGACAGGTGGATAAACAATATGTGGTGGAACATTATCTGGCCTTAAAAAGGAAGGAAATTCTGATATGTACTACAACACAACCGAACCTTGAGGATGTGCTAAGTGAAATAAACAAGACACAAAAGGACACACACTATACAATTCCACTTATCTGAGACACCTAGAGTACTCAAATTAGTAAGTTAAAGAAAGATAGTGGTGGTCGACAGGGTTGGAGAAAGGGGAAATGGAGAGTTATTATTTAATGCATATAGAGTTTCCATCTTTTAAGACGAAAAGAGATCTTTAGATGGATGGTGTTGATGGTTGCCAATAGTGTGTACATACAGCACTAAACTGTACACTTAAGTATCTTTAAGATACTAATTTTTTTTTTTTTTTTTTTTTTTTTTTTTTCAGTTTTTGGGTGGGGGTGGGTTTTAACCTGCCACCCACACCAAATGGGGCTGGCGCCCAACTCCATTGAGCCACCGGGCCCACCCTAATATTTTTTTAAATTTAAATTTTAAAACAA
>CAUYRH010142633.1:0-10708 GCA_963574655.1 Perodicticus potto | reverse complement strand
CTCAAACTCTTGGGCTCAAGTGATTCTCTTGCCTCAGCCTCCCAAGTAGCTAGGACTACAGGCGCTCGCCACATGCCTGGCTATTTTCAGAGATGAGGTCTCGCACTGGCTCAGGCTGGTCTCCATCCCGGGAGCTCAAGCAATCCACCCACCTAGGTCTCCCAGAGTGATGGGATTGTAGGAGTTTGCCATCGCACCCAGCTCTGGTTTAACTATTTAAAAGCTAGAAAAAGTATAGGACATCAGGCCAGCACGGTGGCTCATGCCTATAATTCTAGCATTCGGGGAAGACCAGGCAGGTGGATCCCTTAGAGTTCAGGAGTTCAAGACCACCCTGAGCAACAATGAGCTCCCATCTCTACTAAAAATAGAAAAAAGAGCAAGGATGGTGGCATCCCAGTAGTTCCAGCTACTCCGGAGGCTGAGGCAAGAGGATCACTTGAGCCTAGGAGTTTGAGGTTACTGTGAGCTATGACACCGTATCACTCCGCCCAGGGCTAGAGAGTGAGACTCTGTCTCAAGAAAAAAAAAGTACAGGACCTCAATAGATTATGAGGTTTGCAGCATTTGGATATACTGTAATATGTTGAACATTACATTCCTTCTTATAATATTTTTACCCTACCCTTTTATTTTGTAGCAAGATGTAGCTATGCAACTCATGGAAAATGATAGGGAAACCACTACCTTCTCTGCAGAAAAGATACTATTAAGAAATGAAGGCCAGGTGCAGTGGCTCACGCCTGTAATCCTAACACTCTGGGACGTCCAGATGGACATTGGTTAAACTCAGGAGTTCAAGAACAGCCCCAGCCAAGAGCAAGACCCTGTCTCTACTAAAAGTGAAAGGTGGTGGCAAGAGGATTGCTCAAGCCCAAGAATTTGAGGTTACTGTTAGCTGTGACACCACGGCATTCTACCCAGGGTGGCAAAGTGAAACTGTCTCAAAAAAGAAAAGAAAGAAAGAAATGAAAAGCACTTAAAATCAATATACTAAGTAATCGCTAAAATGTGTTTCTCTGAACTCTAATAAAAATCCTATGCCTGACTCTGGTTAAAGCAGCAAAGAAAATGAAACTTATACTTCTGTCACTTTAGAAATGCCATTTTCTCAACATTTCTGCACCTAAAAAAATGAGTAATATATGAGATCCAACATGAAAAGGCCACAACCTGATGCCCAATTTAGGTCACGATCACAAAACTGTGAAAGACAAAACCACAGCCTACACAGAAAAATCAGCTATTTCTTTCTAACATTTACAGCACTCCAGGTACAAGCGGGATTTTTTGTTTTTAAACGCTGCTTTAGGCAGCGTCCTCCAAAGCTGGAGCGGTTACACTGCAGGAAAACACTATGGCAATGCACAGTGTTCTGCCTGCCTGTCAGCCTAGGCAGCGCGGTTCCACAACCGACTCTGCGGACCTTGGGCAAGGCTAGCAGGGAAACAAAACAGCTCGCCGCGCACAAGCCAGCCGAGCTCTGGCTAGCCAGCCCACCGCGAGCCCAGCTCGGCCCCGGGTGCCCTGCGTGTCCCCCAGGTGCCCTTGGAAGCAGCGGCCCGAGGACCACGCCGCGCCCGGTCCCGGAGGACTCCAGTTCCGCCCGCCGGCCCATCCTTTCCCCTCCCAACCTCCGGGGCCCGCCAGGCCTGCTGCGCCGGCTCCGCCCCTCGCCGCCGGGCCAGACCCGGGGTTCTCCGCCTCGGTGCAAGGCAGACCGGCGCCACGGAGCCGGGACACCCCTCGGGTCCCCAGGCCGCAAAGGCTGACCCAGGAGAGGGCACTGCCGCAGCCCAGACCAGGCCCGCGTCCCGGACTCTGGCCTGCGCCAACCCCGCCCTCGTTCCTCACCTGCGTTCCCACTACGACAATCTGAGGCAGCTGGATGATATCGGCGCCCACGGTGTTGAAGACGTCCTGGAGCTTGTTGATGACAGGAATTAGCGCCTCCATGACTCAGAAGACACGAGACCCCCCCCGCCCGCCCCGTCGCTGCAATGAATGGGGCCGGGGCCCAGAAGTCGCCTCCTTCCTCCTTTCCTCCTCCCTCCTCGGGAGCCGGCACCCATTGGACCCGGCTCTCCCGCTACCTGCCCCTCCCGGCAGGCCTTGCGCCACGAGCGGGGGCGGGAAGAAGCACGGCCTGCCGGGAGTTGTAGTTTGGGTAAGGCAATGTGCTTGCCTACCGCTTCCAGAAGGCTGTGCGGCAGGGCGGGCCCGGAGCACGGAGGGAGGGTGCTTGGGGCGGGGATACATCCCCGGTTTCTGGCCAAAGGCCAGGGTTGAAACTAGGAGAGTAGGAGGGAAGAGATACGCTCGTGCTGGTCCTCGGGGTACGATGGATGCGAAAATGTTAGTGTAAACATGTGTTAAGTACAGCGACCTTTCTCTTGATTATCCAGTGCCATTTCCTTATGAGGAGCTATCTCAAAAAAGAATGGGATAGAAAGGCTTAACGAATAACATAACCACGGACGGCCCAGCACGGGTACACAGAGTTCGGTACACCGATAGCAAAATGTATGGATTGCTATTTGCAAAAATGCAAAAGCAGCCCAGTTTAGAACACGCGGATTGGCCCAGCCGGTGGCTCACGCCTGCGATCCTAGCACTCAGGGGGGCGGAGGCAGAGGCGAGAGTGAGACCCGTCTCTGCGAAAAACAAAAAACTAGCCGGGTGTTCTGGCCGGCGCCTGTAGTCCCAGCTGCTGTGGAAGCTGAGCCAGTAGGATTATTGGAGCCCAAGAGTTTGAGGTTGCTGTGAGCAATGTCGCCATGACGCTCCACCCAGGGCAACAGAGTGAGAGTCTGTCTCAAAAAAAAAAAAAAAAAAAGTATTCAGAAAAAAAAAATCGTAGAATATTAGAGTATTAGAGAAGAGGAGCTGAGCCCTTATTCTCTACGTTCCTGTAAACCTTTATTTGCTATGCCCTGACTCCTGGGGAAGTAGAAATCTGATAACTATCTTACTTGCTTTTTGCTAAGTGTCCCTAGTTTTCTATTCCTAAATGTTGTTTTTCTTTTTAGAGAAATAGTATCTCTCTTCTCCAAACCTTCAAAAATTTCCTATCTCTAAGTTAAAATGCTGGCATTTGAGCAAGACCTGGAGCTAATGAAGGGAAAGTCCTCTCCCCTACGTTTTCTCCTTAGCATTTATCTCTTAACATGCTAGTGTTGAACTTGTGTTCTCTCTCCTCTTACTAGATGATCAGCTCCTAGAGGACAGGGATTTTTGACACCTTTAATCTAGGGGCTAGGAATCCCCTAGATTAGGAATGCTAGCCCCTACACAGTAACAAACAAGATGGTCACTTAGTGTCAGTCCCCTTTGAGTTTATAATCTAACACAGGAGACAAGTGATGACACTGTTATAAATAAATGAGTAGGTACTCTGGCTGACTGTATTATGGAGTGCATAATAGGAGCACTTTTTCCAGTCCAAGGAGGAGGGATAGAAGCTAAAGAAAGACCTCCTAGAAGTTACTAAATTTAATCTCCATGAAGGCAAGGACCACTTACAGTAGTGGAAGTTGTGAACTACACAACTACAGTGCATACCATATACCTGCACAGCTGTGCACAGTAGCCCTGGAGCAACTTGATTTCTTCAGCAGGAAAAATAGTAGGCACTTATTAAATTTTTGTTTGTTTGTTTGCAGTTTTTGGCTGGGGCCGGGTTTGAACCCACCACCACTGGTATATGGGGCCAGCACCCTACTCCTTGAGCCACAGGCACCACCCAGCACTTATTAAATATTTTTGAACAAATGAATGTAATAAGCTAACACCTGAAGATCCAGTAGTGTTATAACAATTTCATATCTTGGTTTGGTGCCTGTAGCTCAGCAGCTAGGGTGCTTGCCACATACACCAAGACTGGTGGGTCTGAACCTAGCCTGGTCCTGCTAAACAACAATAATGACAACTGCAACATAAAAATAACTAGGCATTATGGCAGGCACCTATAGTCCCAGCTACTTGGGAGGCTAAGGCAAGAGAATTGCTTAAGCACAAGAGTTTGAGGATGCTGTGAGCAACGATATCACCACACTCTACTGAGGGCAACAGCTTGAGACTCTGTCTCAAAAAAAAAAAAAAAAAAAACAGGCTCATCACCAGTAGCACAGTGGTTACAGCACTGGCCACATATACCGAGGATGGCAGAGTCGATCCCAGCCCAGGCCAGCTAAACAACAATGACAACTGCAACAAAAAATAGCCAGGCGTTGTGGTGGGTGCCTGTAGTCCCAGCTACTTGGGAGGCTGAGGCAAGAGAATCGCTTAAGCCCAAGAGTTTGAGTTTCTGTGAGCTGTGATGCCAGGCACTCAATTGAGGGTGATGTAGTGAGACTCTGTATCAAAAAAACCAAAACCAAAAGCAGTTTCATATCTTGTCAAGTTTGGAGGGGAAGTTTGGATTATTTGTTTTGTTTGTTTGTGTTTGAGAGAGTCTTACTCTGTTGTCCTGAGTAGAATGCCATGGCATCATAGGTCACAGCAACCTCAAACTCTTAGGCTCAGGCGATCCTCTTGTTTTATCCTACCAAGTAGCTGGGAACACAGGCACCTGCCACAAAATGCCCAGCTAATTTTTCTATTTTTTTTTTTTTTTGAGACAGAGCCTCAAGCTATCACCCTGGATAGAGTGCTGTGGCATCACAGCTCACAGCAACCTCCAATTCCTGGGCTCAAGCGAGTCTCCTGTCTCTGCCTCCCAAGTAGCTGGGACTACAGGCACCCGCCACAACACCCGGCCATTTTTTGGTTGCAGCCACCATTGTTGTTTGGCGGCCCGGGCTGGATTCGAACCCGCCAGCTCAGGTGTACATGGCTGGCGCCTTAGCCCATTGAGCCACAGGCGCCGAGCCTTTTTCTATTTTTTCTAGTAAAGATGGGAATCTACCTCTTGCTCAGACTGGTCTCAAACTCCTAAGCTCAAGCAATCCACCTGCCCTGGCCTCTCAGAGTGCTAGGATTATAGGTGCCAGCCACCGTGCCTGGCTTCTTTTGATTCTTTTTACAAACAAAAATTTTAGAGATAAAATGAAAAAAAAAAAGGTCAGATCTCAAAAAAACAAAGAGTTCAATTCCAAGCCTCTTTATTTTCCACCACAGATACGTTATAGAACAGTGAGGGATTACCCATTTTGCTTATCACCCCTCTGTTGATGGAGCTTTTATTCTCTTCTAAATAGAAAACTCTGAGCAGTCTCTGCTCCTTCTAACAAGAAAAGCCGGAGAAAAACAGGGATTAGACTCATAGTGAAGCTTCATGGCCAAAACCCTGGGCATAATCTATAACTAAAGGGGCAAAACCGATGCAACTACACCATTTTTTCCTTATTTGTAGCAAGAATAGACATGATCTTTTCCTATTTGCTAATGGCAAAATTAGAAAGATAAGCATACATTTACTCTGGAAAGTGAAATGTTGATAACTTTTTATGAAATTATATATTTCCGGCTCAGCGCCTATAGCTCAATGGGCTAAAGCACCAGCCACGTACACCTGAGCTGGCAGGTTCGAATCCAGCCCGGGCCAGCCAAACAACAATGACGGCTGCCACCAAAAAATGGCCAGGCGTTGTGGCGGGCGCCTGTAGTCCCAGCGACTTGGGAGGCGGAGGTAGGAGACTCGCTTGAACCCAGGAATTGGAGGTTGCTGTGAGCTCTGATGCTACAGCACTCTATCCAGGGCGACAGCTTGAGGCTCTGTCTCAAAAAAAAAAAAAAAGAAAGAAAGAAATTATATATTTCCATTGGAATTATAAATTATCTCTTGGGATGGAACATGCAACTTTTTCTGGAAGGAGAAAGGATCCCATGGCCAGGGCTCAAAAGTCTTCCTATCATTGCCTTTACCCATCAGGCTTAAGCAGGATTCTCCAGTAGCTTATCTAGACACAGAGCATTGAATTAATGAGGCACAGAGGAAAAGAAGCAGGAAATGATAAGGTCTTGAAAAAGAGTGGCTCTAATTTGATAACTTTTTTTAACCATAAGACAGGATACTCTGTGCAGAGTGTTTCAGCGGAGGGAAACAAAGCAAATGAATTTGGGTTTTTACATTTTCAGTTGGGAATACTTGTTTGTGAGAAAGCCATTTGACCAATAGTATTTCTTTCCTCCTCTAAAATCAGATAATGTGCTCCTCTGTGGGTTGCTATAGAATCACTGAAAACCATTGTCAGGTATCATCTCAAACGGCCTTTTTAGAAACTCTTCCCCCAGCCTAGAGTTGGTGTCTATAGTCCCAGCTTCAGGAGACTGAAATGGGAGGATCATTTGAGCCCAGAAATTTGAGACCAGCCTGGGCAGCATAGCAAGACCCCATTTCCACACACAAAAAGAGAAAATTAGGTAGATACAGTGGTATGCGCCTGTAGTCCCAGCTACTGGGAGGCTGAATGGGAGAATCACTTGAGCCTGTGAGCTCAAGGCTGCTTTGAGCTATGATCACACCACAGCACTCCAACCTGGGCAACTGAGTGAGACCCTGACTCAAAAACAAAAGAGACTGGCTCGGCGCCTGTGGCTCAACGGGCTAAGGTGCCAGCCACGTACACCTGAGCTGGCGGGTTCGAATCCAGCCTGGGCCTGCCAAACAACAATGACGGCTGCAACCAAAAAATGGACGGGCGTTGTGCCGGGCGCCTGTAGTCCCAGCTACTTGGGAGGCGGAGGCAGGAGACTCACTTGAGCCCAGGAATTGGAGGTTGCTGTGAGCTGTGATGCACCACAGCGCTCTATCCAGGGTGACAGCTTGAGGCTCTGTTTCCAAAAAAAAAAAAAGAGACTATCTGGCACACTTGTAACATCTACACTTATACCCTGTTTTTTTCCCCTCATTTCTTTGTTCATTCAACATATTTGTGAACTACTTACTAGGCATTTTAAAATAAAAAACAGTATCTCACTATGTCACCCAGGCTGGTCTCAAACTCCTGAGTGCCAGTGATCCACCTCAGCCTCCCAAGTGGCTGAGATTACAGTTGTGAGCCACCATACCTGGCCTTTTTAGGCTTCATGATCTTAGCCACCCACTGTATTTTGCTGGAGGCCAGGGAGAAGCTGTGGACATGACACTTCTTCCCACTTTTTCAATAGTGAGCTTATTAAGAACAGGAGTGGTGGATGGCACCTGTAGCTCAGTGAGTATGGCGCCAGCCCCATATACTGAGGGTGGCCAGTTCAAACCCCCGGCCCCGGCCAAACTGCAACAACAACAACAACAACAAAATAGCTGGGCATTGTTGTGGGCACCTGTGGTCCCGGCTACTCGGGAGGCTGAGGCAAGAGAATCGCCTAAGCCCAAGAGCTGGAGATTGCTGTGAGCTGTGACACCACAGCACTCTACTGAGGGCGACAAAGTGAGATTCTGTTTCTAAAAAGAAAAAAAAAAGAACAGGAGTGGTTGTCTTATTTGGCTGGTTTCCCCACTACCTAGTAAGATGCTTGTTACATAATACCAGTCTCCTGGATTTGGGTTTCCTTTTCTTTTACTTGGAAAATCTGGAATAACAAGGAATTAGGCAGCTCTGAATTGATACAGTTGCTATGAGGATTTGCAATCAAATTCAGCCAACACACACCAAGTTGCCTTGGCATAGAACTCTTCATCAGAGTAGCTGCCAAGTTACTTAGCCAGGGAGTAGGCTGGCTTTGTTCTGAAAATCCCTGTTAAGAAGAAGTTTATTTTGAATTAAATTAATAACTAGAAACCAATAGTTCTTGAAAAGGGTCATTCAGACTATTTTTATAGCATGTGTCCAATATCATTTTATACCAACATTCTGATCATCAATCACGGCCAAGCTGCCATTATTCATGCCCTCAAATCATAGCAGTGAATGTTGATCTAATACTAGCATAAAATACACTGCCCTAATGGGGAAGCCTCTTTGTCATATTTTGGAAATTGTCCATGTTTTGCAAAGATAATAAAGTAAACAGATTTAATCAATTTGCTGCTCCCTAGGCCTCGAGCTGAACACATACTCTGTTAGCAGGTGCAGGAAATTGCCTGCAGATGGTAGAGTCAGCCAGATGGTTCAGAAGCCAGAAATTGAATCGGGCGAGATACTGACAGCCCATTAGAGGGCAGTGTGACAACACAATTAAGAGCTGTAAAGGCCAAAAAACACGAGTTGAGAGCCAGTCTTTCTCATTTCCCTTGACTGTTTTCTTCGCTCTGCTCCACACGCACACACCGATGGAATGCAGCCCTTCTTTTAATCCTCCCACCATCCAACTATGCGGCATATGCTAACGCTTTAAAGTAATTAAATGATTTTACATGACAACAACTGAAAATTACACATTAGACATCCCTGTTCTTTAATCTTAAACTAGTTCCCCTGCCCTGTTTCTGAAAACTTCTCATTAGCCTCTTTCCTTTATAACTATTCTCCAGGTTGCCAAAATTGTTTGGCACTCTTAGAAGCCGTTCAAATCTTCTTTCTCCTCTGTTTCTCAGGCTTCCCTTTTTTCTCCCCTACACCAACTCAGTTCACTCACATTTTTAGGTGAAGAGAGATTTAGCTCTCAGCTCTTGGTTTGTTACCTTTGCATATCCAAAGGTTCATCACTCTCTACTCTGGCTTTAGCAGCCAGGGCTAGTAGAGACTTAGAATATCTTTTCTTTCTAATTCTCCAACCAGTCCACCTAATCAGTATTGGGCAGCACCAGTCAATTTGAATTTTAAGAGCCTATTTTCTAGATGTGCCGTAGAGAGTCATGGCGAGATGGTAAGACATATCAGTGATGCAGCTAGTAAATTAGTGAATAAGGGAATGTATCATAAGATACTAAATACAGTATATATTAATACACATAAAGGCTTACCTAACAGTTGACTTTTGGGGTTTTTTGTGACAGTTTTCATTTATTCTTATTCCTCTTCAGTTACTGAATGTTGGACTAAAAGGATGGATAGGTCAATGGTTGAATGAATGAAGCATTTTGCATATTAATTATATACAAAATATACTTCATCTAGGCGAGTCAGGTACTAACAAGTTATTTTAGAACTGATACAACATGAGGAAAAAAATTTTTTAATTAATCATTTTCCTTAAGAAGCCATAGTCTGGACCAGGTGAGGTGGCTCACGCCTATAATCCTAGCACTCTGGGAAGCCAAGGCAGGTGGATTGCTCTGAGCTCACAGTTTTGAGACCAACCAGAAGAGGGAGACCCCATCTCGAAAAATAGCCAGGCGTTGTGGCAGGCACCTGTAGTCCCAGTTACTCAGGAGACTGAGGCAAGAGAATCGCTTGAGCCCAAGAGTTTGAGGTTGCTGTGAGCTATGACACTACAGCACTCTACTGAGGGTGACAAAGTGAGACTCTGTTTCAATAAAAAAGGAAGCCATAGGCTGACTCTCAACCCCTTATTTAAGAAATAAAAATAGGGCCAGGTGCTGTTCTGTAATCCAGGCACAAGATCATGCCTGTAATCCTAGCGCTCTGGGAGACTGAGGCAGGTGGATCGACTGAGCTCAAGAGCTCAAGACCAGTCTGAGCAAGCAACCCTGTCTCTAAAAATAGCCAGGCAATGGGGCGGCGCCTGTGGCTCAGTGAGTAGGGCACCAGCCCCATATATTGAGAGTGGCGGGTTCAAACCCAGCCTCAGCCAAAATGCAACAACAACAACAACAAATAGCCAGGCGTTGTGGGGGTCACCTGTAGTCCCAGTTACTTGGGAAGCTGAGGCAAGAGAATCGCCTAAGCCCAAGAGCTGGGGGTTGCTGTGAGCTGTGATGTCCTGGCACTCTACTGAGGGGGACAAAGTGAAACTCTGTCTCTTAAAAAAAAACATTGCCAGGCATTGCAGCAGGCACCTGTAATCCCAGCTACTTGGGAGGATGAGGCAAGAGGATCACCTGAGCCCAAGAGTTTGAGGTTGCTGTGAACTATGATACCACAGCACCCTACCTAAGGTGACAAAGTAAGACTCTGTATCAAAAAATAAAAATAACAACATAAATACATACAATTTGCAGTACTAGTAAGCTCATACAAACCCAGAAAATGGTCTGCCCCAAACCCAGACAGCAGGTTTTTTTTTTTTCTTTTTTCAGACAGAGTCTCACTCAGTAGAGTGCTGTGACTTCACAGCTAACAGTAACCTCAAACTCTTGGGCTTAAGGCTTTTGCCTCAGCCTCCCAAGTATTTGGAACTATAGGCATCCACCACAATGCCCGGCTGTCTTTTGTTTGTTTGTTTGTTTGCAGTTGTCGTCGTTTAGCAGGCCCGGGCTGGGTTCGAACCCACCAGCCCCCATGTATGTGGCTGGAGCCCTAGCCACTGAGTTACAAGTACTACACCCGAAGGCAGGTTTTAAAGCCAGATCCTCTGTGCCCTTTTGTCACGGTTAAATCTTTTTTTTCAGTGTAACAAAGAGAAATTTTAGTTAAGAACAGAGGGAAAGTTTAGAGCACTTCCACACAGATTTGGAAGCGTGTCGTCCTCATGAGAAAGAGGTTGAGAAGTAAAGGATGTGCAGAGGTGTAAGTACTCTCTCTCTCCATTTGAAATTGGTTCCAAGTCTTTCATTAGCCTTTTTTTTTTTTTTTTTTTTTTTTTGAGACAGAGCCTCAAGCTGTCGCCCTGGATAGAGTGCTGTGGCATCACAGCTCACAGCAACCTCCAATTCCTGGGCTCAAGCGAGTCTCCTGCCTCCGCCTCCCAAGTAGCTGGGACT
>CAUYRH010142628.1:0-22871 GCA_963574655.1 Perodicticus potto | reverse complement strand
ATAAATGTCTTCATATAGTGAATAAAAGGCCATGTAGGCTATGTTAAATAGTTCAATGAAAATATTTCAGATTGTATATAAAGTCAGCACATTGTGCCCCATGATTGCACCAATGTACACAATTATGATTTAATAAAAATTGAAAAACAAACAAAAAAAAAGAAGAAGACAGACGAATGGCTAACAAATATGAAAAAATGCTCACTGTTCTTAATCATCAGAAAAATACAAATTAAACCACCCTGAGATAGCACCTAATCCCATTGAGAATGGCCTGCATCATGATGTCTCAAAGTGGCAGGTGCTGGCGTGGATGTGGAGAAAAGGAAACGCTTTTACACTTCTGGTGGAAATGCAAACTAATGCAATCTTTTTGGAAGGAAATATGGAGACGCCACAAAGGACACAAAATCCCATTTGATCCTGCAATCCCATTACTAGGCATCTATCCAGAAGAAAACAAATCATTCTATCATAAGGACATTTGCACTAGTCTCTTTATCGTGGTTCAATTTGCAATTGCCAAAATGTGGAAACAACCAAAATCCCTGCCAATCCAGGAACCGATTTACAAGCTGTGGTATGTGTATATCATTCAGCCATTAAAAAAGATAGACTGATGGAAAAGTCTATCTTTTATACTAACCAGGATGGAGGTGGAATACATTCTTCTTAGTAAAGCATCACAAGAATGGAGAAGCAAGCGTCTAATGTACTCAATTCTAACATGAAGGCAGTAGATGAGCTAATATAGGGGTAGGGCAGGGGAATGAGGTAGCGGGAAAAAGGGAGGGGAACATGGTGTATGACACACCTCTTGGCAGCAGGACACAATTGTAAGAGGGACTTTATCTAACAAATGCAATTAGTGTAACCCAATTCTTTGTACCCTCAATAAATTCCAAACAATGAAAAAAACATTAAAAATTACCCAGGTGTGATAATACACACGAAGCTACTATAGAGGTTGAGGGAGGAGGAGTAACTGTGAATTCAAGATGGTAGTGAGCTATGATTGTGCCACTGCACTCCAGCCTGGGTGGCAGAGTGAGATTCCATTTCTAAAAATAAAAAATGATCAACTAATTTAAAAAACAAATTTACTGACCTAAACACCTTCTTCTTTGTAGCTTTATAGACCCCTTGGCCATGTAACTAAGTAACTGAGTTATGCCAATGGAATGTAGTTTGGAGAGATATATATGTGACTTTTCAGACTTTCCTTTACCCCATCGAGTCATCTGTGACATTAAGGCAACCCAGAGGCCACAAAATGGTGAAGCAACAAAGAGATGTATTCCAGGTCTCTGATACCTGAAGATTTACACAGAGAAAGCCTCTCTGAGGGAGATATAAACTAATG
Source organism: Perodicticus potto (assembly GCA_963574655.1). Lineage (NCBI taxonomy): Eukaryota > Metazoa > Chordata > Mammalia > Primates > Lorisidae > Perodicticus > Perodicticus potto. The sequence goes on along the minus strand of CAUYRH010142628.1, from coordinate 21,508 downwards.
TGTTAAGCTATTAACATTTCAGAGTTTATTTGTTACCTCAGTAACTGATAAAGTAACTTTTATAATATTCTTTATTCTTTTCCTACATTTTCTAAAATGTCTATAAGAAACATAATATTTCTGTGATAAGTAAAAAAAAATTAATTTTTGAAATACAATGACTCTTAACTCAGTAATTTCAGTTTGAGGAATTCAGCCTATACAAATAAACTGAAATGCTGACAAAAACTTATAAACCAAGATGTTTATTGCAAGGTTACTTATAAAATTAAAAAAAATAGAACAATTTAAATGTAATTAATAAAAATGTTTAGTACACTATATTCATTTGACAGACTATTAGGCAACAATTAAAATTATTTTAGTGAAGACTTTTAATGACATGGCCAAATGTCTACAACATCATATTATATGAAAAAAGCAAAATTAAAAGTAGTTCAAATATGGAAAAAATAGTTAACAGAAATGTAGTATATTTCTGTATGATTATCTAATATGCATCTATACTTTATACTCTCTTCCAAGTTTTCTAAAAAGAAGCCATAATACTATTTCAAGAAGAAAAAATATTCAGAAAAACAATAACTGTGCTGTGATAGAGAAAGACATCAACAATGTTACTGATACAATGGGGCTACTAGGAGGGGCACAGAGGGAACATCACTTACCTTCTCCTCTAGAGGAAAAAAATCTGACAATGGTGAGGAAGAAGAGTTAGTAGTTCTGGTGCCTGGTGAGATGGGGCACTGAGATGTAGCTGCTTTGTTAGATATAACCAGGCATCCTCAAACTTTTTAAATAGGAGGCCAATTCACTGTCCTCTGTTGGAGGGCCAGACTATAGTTTAAAAAAAAAAAAAAACTATGAACAAATTTCTATGCACACTGCACATATCTTATTTTGAAGTAAAAAACAAAACGGGAACAAATACAATTCCCACCAACGCATGTGGCCTGCGGGCCGTAGTTTGAGGACCCCAGGATATAACGTTCTCTGACCACACACCTTCACTCTCCTCAGTATAGCATCAGTCTTAAGAAGGATTCACCAGGAAAGAAAAATTTCAACTTAAGGAAACACATAAGCTGGTGCTAAAAGTTTGAAAATCAGCAAAAGTACACAAGGTGGGTGTGGCGAGGTTTCAGGGAGAGCAGCAAGGTTCGATTTCTTGCAAGTTAAATGGTTTCATTTGCTAAAGGTACATGTATGTTTTGTGCACTTTTGGCTAGTATGCAATATTTCATAACAAAATATTAAAAATATTGTAGCAACAGCATCTTTCTAGATAAGACAAAAGAAAGATTTAGAGGCAGTGCAGGAAGGAACAATGCTCAATGCAGGCCTGAGAATAAGCCCAGAGGAACAGGTACAATAAATACTCTTTCAATGTCAATTTATGGCTTTGTGGTTTGCCAAGTGCTTCTATATCACACACTGCATTTAAGACTCAATATTAAGTTCAGAGACCTTGAACTCAAGTCAACTGATCATATCCAGTTACTTTTACACTATACTAGCTTCAACACAAAATACATTTGTGGATTGAAAAAAAAAAATCAAATGTAAAGGTATTCTCATCCTTCTCCTCTAAGACTTTGCTTAATTAAAAGGAACTGGAGATTTTGCCAGCTCAGCCTGCCACCCTCCAATTGAAGTAATTTCTGTCTTCACCAGAAAATGATCTTTGAGTCTCTGTGATGTAGAATAAGAAAAATTGGAATAAGAAGACAGAATTAAAGCCAAAAAGGCAAGAAGAGAGCTTAGCTAAGAAAGGGGAAACCAAAAGAAGGAGAAAGCATTGACAGCAATTAAAAAACAAGTCTGTTGGACACAGAAGTGTTTTAGAGGGGAAAGAGGACCTCAACAAATGTGGGCCAACAAGTTTCGGTGGAGTTGAAGCATAAAGGAGTTGGAAGGGAGAGAGATAGGGAATGGGTGAGAGACTCATCAGAGATAAGGTAGGCATCCAGTTGATCAGCTGGTCCTGATCCCTTTCAATAAAGTGATTTGTTGTATATAAAGTTTAGATTCAGTTAAGGGGCCACACTTGGGGATCTGGAGGGACACATGTGGCCTTGGGGCTGCAGGCTCCTTATCTTTGATGGGCAATAGAGGGCCACACTGATGTTTGTATATTTCAATATTAACACATGAGGTCTGACAATTAGGTTCATGAACTTAAAAGTGTTATGTATCTCACTGCTGAAGATCACTATGTTCACCCTCAAAGTACTCCCACTGGAAAGCCATGCACCAATGCCAGAGCCTAGTCTACCTTTCAACAATTTTGGAACTCTTTTTCTGGAATGGCCACCAGAGCTGTCATCATATTACCCTTAATGTCCTGAATGTCATCAAAATGTCTTCCTTTCAATATTTCCTCTATCTTAGGGTAAATGAAAAAGTCATTGGAGGCCAAATCAAGGAAGTAGGGAAGATATTCCAATAAAACTAAATAAAACTTACTGGCTAAAAACTCTCCAACAGGGAGCGTAGTGTGAGCTATTGCCTCATCAGGCTGAGAAAGCCATGCCTTTCTCATGCCAGATTTTCAGTCAAGATTTTCCTATTTCTTTTGATGTGTACGTGTTCTGCTATGCTTCTCACGGTCAGCCAATGATTTTGACTCACAATTTGATGAATTTTTGCAATGTTTTCATCAGTTCTGCTCATTACTAGCTGCTCTGAACTCTCTTCATCAGTGACAATTTCTCTCCCCTCAGAAAAACATTTAATCCATTTGTACACTGCAATTTTCTTCATGGCTTTATCCCCATAAACTTGGATTAACATGTCCCTGATTTCACTTCTACTCTTGCCAAGTTTAACAAGAAATTTGCAAATGTTTGTTCATTGCTCAAATTCAAGCTCTGACATTCTGGCAAGGGCACACAAAAACATGCACCAACAATAATGAACACCACTCAACAAGACACCACCACATGTCCACCTGAACACAATAGTGAGATACTGATATACCAATGGTGTGAAACCTTGTTGAATTGTTTGTACAGTACTGCCAGTATAAACACATAATGGCCAGTTCACTAACTTCATTTTCACACCTTGTAGTAATACTGCCACAAGGATGATTGGAAAGAGATAGAAGTGGGATGGAGGTGAGGACCAGAAAAATTAACAGGATATTTCAAATAGAACAGGCAATGAGTAAAATAGTTTTGGATCCAGATGCATATGGGTTTAAAACCTGGCTTTTTCTCTTACACATTGTTTGGCCTTGAGAAACTAAATAATATCTCCAAATCTCTGTTGGATCTACTATAAAATAAAGATAATAATATTACCTTTCCACAACTATTGTTATGAGAATTAAATCTGATAATATGTCTTATGTTACTGGCTACACATTAAGTAATAAATGTCAGTAACAAATATTAAGTAATAAATGTCAGTAATAAATACAATGCCAACAAAGTGGCATTGAAGATTAGAAAACTCAATGGGCATTTATAAGATAATTACCATCAACAGGAGTTGGGGGACTAACGGGACATGTATTTTAAGAAAGATGCAGAGAGAGGAAAAAGATCCTTTAACAACTGCTTTGTTCTCTGCAATAAACACCTCGAATTCCAACCCACTAAACTCCTAATGTCTTTATCTCTGCTAGGCACCATTCTGAGTAAAAGAGAACCACTTAGCAAATGCCATTTGTTGTAAGTTTAAGTTTCTTTTACTTCTTACATCCTCTCTACTTCATTGGCTAAAGTTAAGATTCTCCAAAGATTTCAGATCTTCAAAAGACAGGAATTAAAGAATTGTATTAAATAATTTAGATCTAAGGTAGAGTTGTAATCTCATTAGCAGAATCATTTACAAAATGCTAGAAAAACCCCATATCTTTATAGTGAAACCTTGAGTAACCCATAGAGAAGTCCTACAACCACACCAAGATAAAGTTACTGTTCTTGCAACTTAAGAATTGTACATAGTGGAAGCCAATGACCACTTTAAATTATTTCTTTGTTTTAATAGGAGAAACTGTTAAGATGAATTGTAGGATAGAAAAAATTTATAAATTATCTTCATGTAGTGAAATAAATTATGTGTCTCTATATTGCTATATCTCTATAATCTCCTAGGGCATCTTCAGAGAAGGTGAAACAAGGACCAACCATACTTGAAGGTAATTAATTTCTTCACTGAAAGCCACTGAAAATGACCAGGGATAATGGCCATAGATTGCCCATGAGGATTTGGAGATACCTAAATCAGAGTAAATAAAATGAATTTAAAGCTCTCTCTGGGGGCATCTGAGATGGAGCTTCAAAATTTTTTAAACAGATTTCTTGAAAGGGAAGTATTTAAAAACTTAAAAAGAAGGGAAAGACTTCTTAATACAAGCAAAATATCATTTTGAATGACTGGTAGAACTCAAATCCACAAATAATTAAAGAGAATAAAGTAGCCAGCAAATACTTTTTCTCCTTCCTATGAGATCATTTAGGGAAATGAAATTTTAGAAGGTGAAAATGGAAAATTGAAGAATTGTGAGACCTAGTCTCAACAAAAGTAAGAGGCAAAACCAAACCAAACAGAAAACACTATGAATTTCTCAAACCCACACAATTTAGAATCAGTTGGAACATTTTATTGCTGGAAGGAACTATAAAATAAAATTTAAGATTGCTCCAACATGTTGTCTAAATACCAAATAGCAAACACTTCTTAATTCAAGGCAGCCTGGTTTAGTATCTTCTTACATACTGAATGAATGTTTAATAAGAAAAGTTACCCAGGTCCCCATAAATATGTATAAGTATTATATATCAATTGAAGAAAAACAATTATTTTAAAAAGAAAAGTTCCTAAGTCCTATTAAAAAGCATTCTAGTGGAACTAAGAAACCTGAACCATGGAAGCATTAAGATGCCTGCCCTCAAGGGCAAAAGTGAGATAGAAGATGAACATCCATCTTCTCCAAAATGAAGCCAATTGTATCACATTCTGTATGCTCTGCTAGCTAAACATTTAGTCAGAGAATCATGGCAAGGAGGAATGTGGTGCCTTCACCCCAATGTGAAGCACCTACTTCAAAGATCAACTTGAGAAAAATCCATTATAAAACTTTCCAAAGATACACAAAAGTGTAAACACACTATAATCTCAACAATTTAGAAAGTAACATGCACTGACAAAAAACACTGGCAGGAAATGTGCCAAACCATTAATTGCTTTTGTCTTTGATGGTTAGATTACTTTTTCTTCTATATACTTCTGATACCTCAATAAATTTTGATATAGTTTTTAAATTGTACTACATACGTTTCTAAAATTTCCATATTTTCTACAATGAGTAAACATTAGTTTTCAGTAAGAAAATAAATGTTAAAAGAAAAATGAGAGGGAGGAAAACACTTAGTTCTAACATAGTAACTCTAGAATCTTCTGTAATATGTCATCATCTATTCTGAAAGCATCATCAAAAACTATGATTGTGCTTTAACGATAAAATCAAAAGCCTAATACTTCACATGTCCCAGTCTTTGGCCTTTTCTGGGTTGGCTTTTCCCCTGTGAAAACTTGACAGAATACTCCCAATAATATTGTTTCATGAAAAGTGTGTGAATGAGAAGAAAAAGAAAGAGAGCAATCTGCACTTGGGGAAAGGAAGAATATTTGGAAAGAATGACTAAACAAAGTACTTGAACTTTCAGAAAAAAATGAGTAGAAATAAATGTAAAACTTCAAGTGAATTAAAATTGAGTCTGGCCTTATTAACAAGGAGTACAGAAATAGTGCAATGGACAAAAGAGAGTAGATTACAAAGAAAGGATAGCTCGAAACATACAAACTTTGAATGTTTTTTTTTTCCCATATAGGATTCACAACATTCCTCAGAAAATTCAATTTAGTTGCCCTGTTCTAGCTTGCTAACCATAACCAATTTAATTTTAAGTCTACACACAAAGCCAAGGGGGACGAAATATTTTGCAATTACTTTTAGCTCCCTGTTGGAAGGCAGAATAAGATTTAACCAGTTCTGCTCCGGTTGCGATAACCATTCAGGCTTATCAGAGGTTCAAATAGTGTCCTTTGGCTGAGGAATAAAGAATAGAAAACTCTGTATCAAAATTACTCACTATGTTTAACACTTTAATGGGAATGAATTTTTGAGAATGTGACAAATTGCTTTTGATTTATCTGCACAGTGCATGAAATATGGGTGCAAGAGAATAATTTGTTACACAGACAGCATCTACTCCTTGCTATAAATCTGCCCACCGCCACATTCTATTTGACATCCAGTTAGGTGATTTTCAAATAACTAGTTTATTACCTTATTTAACAAAGAACAGAAAACTGATATATGACTCTCTTGTTTCTTTTCAACTACCAGGAACACATTTCTCAGATATCATTCTATGCAAGTGTTTCTTGGTTGAATGCTTTATTGTGACAGATAGGTAAACAAGCTGATAAAATCAAGTGGTTTCAAAGAGGAAAAGTTATCACACTCACATATGCCCCAGCTTGTCACAAAACTTCAAACAGTTTCTGGTTCTGCTTACCATCTGCACAGATTTATTCCAAATAACATAAAATTTGTTTCTTGATTTCTTTCAACATAAAGAGAACCATTAAGTTTAGGGGGTGGTGTTTATATTCCAGTAGATAGTCAGATTATCTGCTCTGATTAACCTTAACACAAGAGGACTGGCCTTGCCTCTACACATAGCTCCAGTTCTCTCCTCTAAATTTCTCCTCAGTCAGCCAGTTCCACATTGTTAGTATTGGTATGAATATCTCTAGAGCATCTATCCTCAGAACCACTCCTTCCTCACCATGCCTCTTATTGCAAGGAAATGAGGCTGCTACAGGCCTGACTGAAGTTTCTCTGGGGCCATATTAGCAGGGGTCTATCTTTATTAAAAGCAAAATAAAGGCCTCACATGGGGACTTGGCAACTATTCCAGATTATGCCAGGTAAAAACCTGGAATATATTGATTTTTTGGTGGGGGGAAGTAGGAGAGGAGGAAGCCTTTTATAAATGTTTCCCAAATAGATTCATCCAAGGCTAGTTTGTCATTGTCAACTTAAATGCAGACACCCTCACCACCCACATTCACTATTGGTCTGCTGAAAAGTAGAAGAACTTGAGAAAGAAACACTAGCATTTTTAATAGAAAAAAATCTCATAGGCAAAATAAGAAGAACCACTTAGAAAGATTCTAACTATATATTAAATTTTCAATAAATATCATGATGATTCCAGAATTTAATTTGTATGCTATCATCTAATTTAGAAATTGGTATCATCACATTCCTGGATTAAGTGGAAAAAACTAAGTTACATAAGCAATCTTCAGATGAGAGGGTAAGAATGATTCTGGATAGATGATTCTGAAATCAATCCTGAAATAGTACTATTTCAAAGCACTAATTCCTGCCTTCGAATCCCAACTCTACAACTTAATTTCTCTAAGTATTCAATTCTTCACCTTTAAAAAGAAAAGAAAAGAATATATTTCCCCTAATAGAGCTATATATATATTTTTTTTGAGACAGAGTCTCATTGTGTTGCCTGAAGCTAAAGTATTGTGGTGTCATAGCTCACAGCAACTTCAAACTCCTGGGATCAAGATATCCTCTTGCCTCTAACACTAAATAGCTGGGACTATAGGCCTGTGCCACTACATCACTACACCCAGCTAGTTTTTCTATTTTCAGTAGAGGCAGAAGTCTCACTCTTGTTCAAGTTGGTCTTGAACTCCTTAGCTCAAGTGATCTTCTCATCTCAGCCTCCCAGAATGTTACAATTACAGGCATGAGCCACTGCATCCAGCCCCTAATCGAGCTATTCTAAAGATCGTCACCTAGTTTGGTGACTGAATAAGGACTCAACAAATGGCATCTACTCTTATTATTGCTATTATTATTTTTCTCATGGAGTTTTTACTTACCACTATAAGCTGAACAATGAAGGAATAAATAAACAAATGAAGAAAGAAACAAATAAACATCTAACAACACTTGTAAAGGAGAGCTTGGTAGGCATCTAGAAAGGAAGTTTCATTTCTTTGTCTTTCTTATGGCAATGCCCACAGTGAATCGTAATGAAAAGCAGTTACATATCACTAGAGCCATTTTTCTATAATCCAATATAATTGTTCAGATATAGATTATATAGAAATTAAAATTATATCAGTTCAGGACCATTTCTGCAAGATAACTCAGGCCCTTAATTCTTACCACCTGCATGATCACATATGTATTTGTTTACATAGGTGATATTCATTCAAATGGTATTGACCCAAGAGTAAGGCAAAGAAGGTGACTGCTGTCAAGTAATGAAAATGGTAAGATTAAGAGGTAAGCATCAACAACTACAAATCTTCTTACTGACTATAGAATTTGATGTTTCTTATAGTTCCTTAAATATGTTTTCATTTTATTCATTTACATCCCATTATACAAATATTTTTTCATCAATACTCTTGTGATAGACATTGTTGGGCAATATAAAGAATGTAACTCAATTTTTATTCAGTTCAGCCAATATTTATTGAGCACTTCTTATGGGTCAAGCACTGTGCTAAGTGCAAGGGTTGTAAAGAAAAATGAAATACACCCTGGGCCCTTGAGGACAGGATTCAAATAATTATAATACAAAACATAGAGCCTTCAATTACAGGCTGGCAGGAGATTTAGCAGAAACACAAAAGATGAAGTGATCAGTTCTGACTAGAAACCAGGAAAAACTTCAATAAGAATATGATACCTGACCAGATTTTTAGTAGTAGTGTGTCAAGTAGACAAGAAAGAACAGATTCGACACAAAGCAAAGAGTATATACACAAGCAAGCAGTGTGCAAACATATAACTAGTTACGTAGCACTGAAATAGGAAGCATAAGGTGGGGGGCAGAGAAGGAGATAAAGTTTGTAAGGTGGGCACAGATAAGTTTATGAAATGCCTCATATTTTATAACCATAGGGAGTTAAGTTTTTTATTCCATGCCAAATGCTAGGAAGCCATTGAAGGTTTTTTAAACCAGGTTTGTGTTTGGTAACTATAGAGAAACTAAACCCTGACAAAACTAGAAGCAAGAAAAGCAGATGGAAAGCTACTGAAATAATCTGAGGAAGTGAAAATAAAGGAACAGAGCTAATGTAACAGCATGAGGAACAGAAAGAAAACATAGATCTTAAACATATTCAAGAGAGGAAATTGGGGAATAAGGGGCGGAACAAGAGGGGAATCAGGCAGAGAATCACTGTGCTTTCACCTAAGGAGCGCAATGTAAGGGTATATGGCATAAGGCATACCTACTGGGTGGGACACAACCACAACAGGGACTTTACCTAACAAGTGCAAACATGTAACCTAATTTTACTCTACTATTAATGTGAAATTTTTAAAAAAGACAGAGACAATTAACAACCATTTTAGATTAATCAATATTAATGGGAAAATTAAAAGTATGTACAAGTGTCTTCTTTCAACTCACATCAGAACAGAAATTTGAAGCATTTAGAAGTTATTAGATATCATAATGGCATAGCTTTAACAGATTCCAGAAAAAATAGAAGTCCACATAGTTGGATATGATGTCTAGAAAAGATGGGAAGAAGAGATTTTTACAGACAATGCACTTTGATGTTACGGCATTTACTTTTAGGAAAATAACACTGAAATGGAAAGTCTGCTTCCTGATTCACTTGACAGTAGCACTTTAAGGAAGTTCTCCAGTTTGGCAAGACAATATGTAACTGTGGCATATTGGAGTTACATATGGCGCCCTTCTCAGATCTCCTTCAAGAGAACCTGCTGCTAGAAACATAGCTGTCTGATAGTCTCCAGCTGCTGTACATTTAGATCCACTGCAGCACTCATTCTGAGGCAATTTCTCTACCCTATCCCTAACACTCTGACCCCTGTGCTGCTCCCAGGAAATGACTAAACACAGAACGCCCAGTAGAGTAATGCCCTACTCCAACATGAGATTTCTCTATTGGGGAAACTTTGCTTCAAGATTCCCCATCAACCTGGATAAGAGTTTCCTAGAACTCCACTGTGCTCTGAGGCTCTTCCTGCCCAATTCTCTTTCCTTTCCCTGCTCCTTTCATAGATGTCAGACCTGCATCACCAGCTGAAGACTCTCCCTGCCTACTCCTGCTCCCTTCCCCTTTACTCTGCATGGATATTTCTTCAAATAAAAACCATCCATATCTAATCCCTTCGTGGTGGCTGCTTCTCAGAGGACCTGAACTGACACAATAGCTTAGGAAAGTTTATTAAGAATAAAAAAAAAAACAAGAAAACCTGAGTCGGGTCTCAGAGAATCTCACACCTAAACCACCCTGGGAGAGAGCTATCTAGCTTATCCTGTGGGTTTTCCTGAGACTACACAATCCAGTCCTGTGTTTAACAGCCCTCACAGTCAGACATTTTATTCTCAATGACTTACCACCTCCCTGGGGCCATATGTTCCATTCTAACTTCCAGAACATCTTTTTACTAACATTTCATATAATTTAATTAAATTAGATTAAACTTCCCATAAAAACTGGATTGAACAAAAATAGTGAAAACTCTATCCATAAGAATTTTATTTTGAACTGCATAAATTCTCAGCTTAAATAATCATAGTCTCCTCTTTGAGCCCCAGGGGCACAAGCAATTTAGGCAGACAACATAGTCTCCTCTGGAGTACACATTCATCCACCTTCTCAGGAGAATTTGCTTTTCCTGCTGCAAGCAGCTTCATCCAGCTGCCAGCAGAATATTTGGATGACATTGTCTCAAAGTCAACACAAAAGAATTCTAATCAAGAGAGGCATATGGCATAATAGTTAAGTGTACGGGCTCTGTACTCCTACTCCTACACATTTTGGGTCTAAATACTAGCTCCACTACAGCCTCAAATAGGGTGACTTGAAGCATGAGTTTTTTTCCCCCCTCTCTGATCTTCAGTTCCCTCATTTGTAAACTGAGTACCTGTTGTACGCTTGTTGTGAAGATTAAATGGGCCAAGGCAGATAAAGCACTTAGCATAGTTCCTGGCACACACTAAACACTCAGAAACCAGAAGTTATTTATGTATGTCATTGTTAGTAGGAGCATGTGATCTGGGAATGAACAGAGTTGCTTATGCACACTGTAGAAGCCAATGGCCATATTAAAATGATCTGGCCTCTTTTTTTACTAGAAAGCTGAGAAGCTATGTAAGTGGCCACACATTAAGGCTCAACCCTCACTCACAGCAGCAAAGGGGAAGCTGGCCTCTCTCTGAATAGGAGGCAGACAGCTGGAAAGGGCCAAAAGGGGGATTACCAGAAGATTACGATGGTCAGAGGAAAGCTGAAATAACTATTTTAACAGACAATTTGTGCTCCAATTACCATCTAAATGTTCATGGTAAATAAGGATCCATAAAAACACATCTGTAAACCCCAACTTTAGTGACTGGAGCTTTGCATGGTTCATTAGCACATACTCCTTTGCCCAACTGTGACATCACTTATCAGCACAGACCTTCTTTTTTCAGTCTATTCCCCAGAAGTTGGGGCCAGTGCCCTATGAGGAAATTTTCTGAAATCAGCACAGTCACAGACTTCCTCCCATAAGTACAGGAGTAGTGCATTAAGTGCATATCTTTCATGGAGTGCTGTCATCTGTCCTCATGTTCCTCTTTCAAGGTAAGAGTTGGTAACTATAAATTAGTAGGTGGCAATTCATGGAGAAAGATTGATGTGCTAGATGCAAGTGGTCAACTATAAAGAAAGGCTAAATCACAGATCTGCACTCCAAACCTGCACTGCCCAATATAAATATGTGAGTCACAAATGCCAATAACATTTGAAATTTTAAAATTCCTACTAACCACAGATGAAAAAATAAATAGGTGGAGTCAATTCTAACTAATACAAGTTATTTAACTAATTACAATACATGTAAAAATTTTTATTTCTATAATCAATATAAAAATTATTGATTTTTAATTTTCTATCTTTTATACTAAGTTTTCAAAATCCCATGTGTGTTTTATACTTGTAGCACATCTCAATTTGGACTAGCCACATCTCAAGTGTTCAATATTTCCATATGGTCAGTGGCTAAGCAGATTGAATAGCGCACTTCAGAGGGCTGGACTGGGAAATGACAGGGTTATGTAAAAGTGCAAGTCACTGTTCTAGATGTTTATTCATTTGGGGGCTGCTTATCATATTTTGAATATTATGTTCTGGGAACTTTCACATAATGAGTCTCATTTAATGAAAACAAAAAAAGAGAACTCATTTTCTTGGATTCTGCTTTAGCTAATGCACTGGAAGGTAATCCAGACTTGGCCAAATAGAAACACCATATGAGATTTGAATTATGAAGAGAAAAAGATGAAGAAGGTGGCACTGTATATATGGAATCAATTTTCTCGCAAAGGTGATGGTGAAGGTATCCAGCTTTTTTAGGCATCTATTATAGTGATCTGATGTCTAGTGCTCAGAATCCATGGATGCATTGTACAGTTTTCTTTAACCAGCAGCAAAGACAGTGGGGCCCTTGCTATAGCCATTCCATTTGGAGGCACTATTTCCACATAGTCTCCAAACCTAGCTCCCTGGCATTTCCAGAGATTCTGTGAGCTACCTAATATTCTTTAATAAATTCATTTTATACTTAAAGTAGCTAGAGAAGGTTCTGTAGTTTCAGGTAGAAAACCAGACTGTTTCCTATCCAGATTTTGATTTTATGAGACAAGAGTTCAAGTCTCAGCAATTCCATTTATTGGCCTTGTTGCTCCGAACAATTCACTTAGTCTCTCTGCAACTCAGTTTCTTCATTTGTATATGTAGGAACAATAATAACTATGTCTTCCTTGTAGGGCAGTAAATGATTAAAAGAGATAATGTATGCCATGTTATTAGCACAGCTCTTGGTAAAAGTGCTCATATAAAGTGCTCAACTATTGCTCAAGAATGACAGAATAGGGTACACTATCTACTTCTTTTTGTGGGAGGTGGGGGACAGAGTCTTATTCTGTTGTCTAGGCTAGAGTGCCATGTCCTCATAGCTCACAGCAACCTCAAACTCTTGGGCTCAAGAGATCCTCTTGCCTCAGCCTTCCCAGTAGCAGGGACTGGAGGCACCCGCCATAGTACCCAGCTAGTTTTCCTATTTTTAATAGAGATGGGGGTCTTTCTCTTGCTTGAGCTGGTCTTGAACCCCTGACAAGCAATCCACTGTTCTCAGCCTCCCTAGGATTATAGATGTGAGCCACCACTCCCAACTGCTATCTACTTCTTTATAACCCATCCTAACACCTTAGTGGAGGATAGGGTGCCTGAAAGGCTAATACATTAAAGGGCCATTGATCTAACCCAATGCACACCTATCTCAATCATATTCCATGAAATGAAAGGAAAACTAAAGGGAACAATAATGGTTTGCTTCTTCCTCAGGTATTTTAATGCATCTTTGGAAAGAGTCTTCCAATTATGGTATGTTCCCCCATTATTTAGATCGTTTATTTCCTTTGTCTGTATTTTATAATTTTCAGTACATAAGTCCTATATATGTTTTGTTAGATTCATATCTAAGAATTTCACTCTTTTGAGCAATTGAAAATGGAATTGTAGTTTTCATTTTAATGTCCACACGTTCGTTGCTATTTTATCTGATATTATTATTGATTAATTATTGAATGGTACAGTTATTTCCATTATTTTACTTTCAACCCGATTATACCATTATATTTAAAATGAGTTTCTGGGAGGCAGCATATCATTAGGTTATGTTTTGAAACCAACTTCTCCAATTTCTGACTTTTAATTGGTATACTTATTGATATATTAAAGTTTATTTTTTATTTTCTATTTGTTCTCTGTTTTATTGTTTCTCTGTTTTCTTTTTACTTTCCTTTGGTTTACTTGAACATGTTTTAGAATTCTGTTTTATCTATACTGTTTTTGAGTATATCTTTGTATTGCTTTTTCAGTGGTTACTCTAGATAATACATATATATATATATATATAAAATCATATATATATATTTTCCTTTATCTGAGAATGTCTTAATTTCTCCTTTATTCCTAAATTATATTTTCACTGAATGTAGGATGTTAAATTGACAGCTCTTTTTCTTCAGTAGTTGAAAATATTATGCCACTTTGATCTGGCCTCCATGGTTTTCTGATGAGAAATCCAATGCTATTTGAATTGTTTTCCTCACAGGTAAAATGTCACTTGTCTCAGGGTGCTTTCAAGAATTATAAATATATATATATATATATATATATATATATATATATATATATATATATATATATATAAAGCTTATCACAGTCTATTGGTGTCATTATTTTACCAGTTCAAGCTGACCACCCAAGAGACTATAACAAACTGGTCAACATATGGAGGTGGTCAACATAAAGAACTAGGCCTACTGTACTGATATGTACATGTGGTGAATGTCCAGTCTATGAAAATTAAGTCAACTTAATTAGAAGGTGGTCAATGTAGGGAAAATTAAGTCAACTTAAGAAGGTGGTCAATGTAGGGAGGTGGTGAATGATGGAGGTTCTACTGTAGAGAAATATTACCTCTCTTTCAATCCCTTTATTCTCTTCCATTATAATACAATTGTTTCCCTACCTACATTTAGAAACATCAGTGTTATAAATTTTGTTCCAACTGTCCAACAATTTAGAAACAAAGAACAGAAAAAAAAGTCTATTGTATTTATCCATACTTTTGCTTATGATGTTCTCCTTTCCTAATGTTCCAAGTTCCTTGTTTTGCCATTTCCTTTGCATTTAGAGATTTTCTTTAGCCATTCTTTTAAAGTAGATCTGCTGGTAACAAATTTTCTTCATTTTTCTTGATCTGAGAATGTCTTAATTTCTCCTTATTCCTAAATTATATTTTCACTGGATGTAGGATATTAAATTGACAGTTATTTTCCTTCAGTAGTTGAAAAATGTTATGCCAATTTGACCTGGCCTCCATGGTTTTCTGATGAGAAATCCAATACTATTTGAATTATTTTTCCTCACAGGTAAAGTGTCACTTTTCTCAGGGTGCTTTCAAGAATTTTTTCTTTGTTTTTTGGTTTTCAGAGGTCTAATTATGATGTATCTTGTTGTGGATTTCTTTGGGCTAATGGGGTTCATTCAGTTTCTTGAATCTATAGGTTTATGCCTCTCACCTAATTTTTGACCATTATATCTTCATGTACTTTATCAGCCTCATCCTTCTTTCATCTCCTTTCAGGACTCCAAAAATAAGAATATCAGCTTATTTGCCACGGTCCCATAGGTTACCAAGTCTCTGTTCTTCTTTTGTTGTCTTAGTATGTCTTTTCTCTTTTGTTCAGGTTGAAGAACTTCTATTATTCTATTTTCCATTTCACTGATTCTTTCCTCTATTTCTTCCATTCTGCTCTTCAGAATATTCACCAAAGTTTTTATTTTGGTTATTGCATTTTTTAGCATCAAAATTTTCATTTGGTTCCTCTTTATGCCTTCTATTTTTCTTCAGAACTTTTGTTTTTCATTTCTTTTAAGTATGTTCATAATTTCTCAATGAAGCATTTCCATTATGTTACCTTAAAATTTTTGTTAGGCACTTCTAACTTTTCTTTCAACCTGGTGTTGGCATCTATTGATCGTCTTTTTCATTAAGGTTGAGATCTTCATGGTTATGGATATGACAAGTAATTGTCTAATGAAACCCAGACATTTTCACATTATGGTATGAAACTATGGATCTTATTTTAGCTTTTTAAAATTGGCTTTTTTGATACCACTCTGGCAGGGTAAGTGAGAGCACACTGTTATTGCCAGTTGGCTCTAGGTTGCCTACTCAGCCTTCCTTGACACCTATTTGGGGAAGGGGCTCCTTCCTATTGCTGAGCCAGTGTATAAGTTTTAGCTTCTCATAGTCTCAACTAACATTGCAGTGAAGGGAGAGGGAGGGAGTCACCTCTATACCAGCCAATGGGGATGAAAAGTCCAGGTTCCCTACTTGCATTCCTTCCTGGCAAAAGTGTTGGGGAACCACATTAGAACCTCATGAGGTTGAAATCTTTGCCCCCTACCCAGCCTTTGTTAATGTAAGGAGCAGGGCACATTTTTTTGGTGATGTTTGGCTGGGGTACAGTGGTTATTATATAAAAGCGTACAGTGGTTATTATATAAAAGTGTTCTGTTTTTCTAGATTGTTCCCTTATTGGTCATTTGGCTAGATAGCACTGGCGTTTGTTGGGGCTTTGTCTATCTGTATTCATTGTTATTTTCAGGTTGCTAGCATCTTCAGCCCCAGTCCAAACATACGAGGACAAAAAGAAAACCTAGATAACTCACCATTGTATTGTTCCTTGGGTTCTGGTTTGACAACTTTTTAACTTTCAGAGATTTGTTTTATTCACATAATATTAACAATTTTTAGTTGTACTTAGTAAGAGAAAGAGGGAAAAGTATATCTACTCTATTTTCTTGGAAGTGGATGTAGGTGACATTACCTTTTAAAATACTGTATATATTTAATGACATGAGGGACCCTACAAAAAGTTTTGAGATAAACAAAAATTAAGAAATGTAAAATCATTTTGATTACTAAATTTTCTTAACATTATCACTATGACATTCTAATACATATGTTAATTAGCTCAATTTAGCCATTCCACAATGTATATATATATATATATTTTTTTTTTTTTTTTTTTTGAGACAGAACCTCAAGCTGTCACCCTGAATAGAGTGCCATACAGCTCACAGCAACCTTCAATTCCTGGGCTCAAGCGAGTCTCTTGCCTCCACCTCCCAAGTAGCTGGGACTACAGGTGCCTGCCACAACGTCCAGCCATTTTTTGGTTGCAGCCGTCATTGTTGTTTGGCGGGCCCAGGCTGGATTCGAACCCACCAGCTCAGGTGTACGTGGCTGGCGCCTTAGCCTGTTGAGCCACAGGCGCTGAGCCTGAATTTTTGCGTTCTTGTAAACTGTTTTGGAAAATAATTTCTGCTCATTTTCTTCAAGGTCTGTAAGCTCACTTTTAGAGGTGTGAACAGCTTCAGGGCTGAAGAATGTTCTTTCACCCAGGTGATTTTTTGCTGTACCAGGAAATATCACGTGGGACTGGGTCAGGACTGTACAGTGGATGAGTCATAAGTTTCTTAACCTCTCTGGACTCCAGGAACTGAATGGTCATGTTGGCTGCTATGTGGACAGAAGCATTGTCATGGTGCAAGATAGTCCCCCGCAGTCCTGACCTTGACCACTATTCTTGAAGCTTTCCAAAAACTTTTGGCAGGAATTCTATTGTGTACCACTGAACAGTAACAGTACTTTGTTCCTCCACGGGAAAAATGGCAAAATAACCACTTTTGAAGAAGAAGGTTGTCACCATTTTCTTTCTGACACTTTCAGGTTGCTTCACTTTTTTTAGTGAATTTTCACCAGGGGAAAAATCTTGGTCACTCTCAACTGGTGTTTTTTTCTGTATCAAACTTATAAATTCACGTTTCATCACCAGTATTTATGTCAGAAACACATCACGACTTACCTCAGTTGAATCTCACCAGCATTTCTTCACACCATTCAACACAGATGTGCTTTTGTTCATCTGTCAAAGGGTAAGGCACCCATTAGGATGAAACTTTCCTGACTGGAAGACAAATATGCAGGTTTTTGACAATGCTGGTGTGATCCAATCTGCAGTGCCACTTCAATGTCCTTAAATGTTACTTCGTTGTTTTTGCAAATAATTGTTTCCACAGTGGTGATGTTTTCTTTAGTCACGGTGGTTGCCAGACATCAACATCTCTCCTTGTTTTCCAGTGAAGTTTGGCCTCTTCTAAATTCTTGAAACCACAAAAAATTGTTGTACAGGAAGGATAAAGGTTCCCAAAAGGCTCTGTAAACATTCAAGGCTTTGAGACTCCTTTAGTCTACTTTTACAATCAGAGAAAATCATCACATGAAAGTGCTCTCTTCCTAGCTCCATAGTTGACTCCGCCTGAGTGCCATGTGAAGAGAAACCAGCTAAGTCCTCCCGGTAACACCAAGAAGCCCACCAAGTAGAAACTTGCATGGTTGAATCAGAAAACTCCGCTGCCAACTGTTATTCTTGGAAGTGAAATAATGGACCATAACACAGTCTGTCTCAAAATGTTTTTAGTGACCTATATCATGTTTATTCTATATTACCTATCTTCCTCTGCTAGAAAGTAAACCTCAGAAGGGCAGGATTTTTGTCTGGCCACAGTAGCTTATTGAATGAATTTATGAAGCCACAAAGAGATTGCTATCAGAAAATAAATAATAAAAGAAGTTTTGGCTTTTTAATTGACACTAAGCCAGTGTGGAGGAGGTTTGAAAGTAAATAGCAATGAAGGAAAGATCTATATAAGAATTAAAGGTGGGAAACAAAAGTAAAATAAAATATGATGAGACAGTAGTGAAACAGAATATACAGAGCTGAACTAAGGGAAGGTGATGGTATAATACAGCTAGGATTACCCATAAATGAAGATAGATCCTGATTTTGCTTACTCTCATGATCATCAAAAACAACCTGAAGCATGAGGAAAAAAATGCATGCTCCCTATTAGCTTGTTGGGTAGTGAAAAAGTTTGGTCTCCTTAAATTGTCACCAATCTATTTGCCTAAATACCTTTTCTTTATCTTCCCCCTATTCAACCTCTTTCCAGCATTGGCAACAGTTGTAACACAACAAAACTTCAACATGTCTTCAAGGCACCATTAAATACGATACACAGTTTTTCCATCAAGCTCATGGGTTGAAAAAAAAAAAAAGGCAATTGGCCTGGCTTGGTAGCTCACACCTTTAACCCTAGCACTTTGGGAGAATGAGGAGGGAGCATTGCTTGAGGTCAGGATTTCAAGAGCAACCTGAGCAGGAACAAGAATCTGTCTCTACAAAAGAAACAGAAAAATTAGCTGGATATTGTGGCGTGTACCCATAGTTCTAGCTACTCAAGAGGCTGAGGTTGAAGATGATTGCTTGAACACTGAAGCTTGAGGTTGCAGTGAGTTATGATGAGGCCACTGTGCTCCAGTCTAGGTGACATAGAAAGACCCTAAATCAAAAAAAAAAAAAAAAAAAAAAAAAGGAAAAGAAAAAGGAAGGAAGAAAGAAAAGTTATAGTACATTTTGTCCTTATTTTTTATGGAAAAATAAAGTTCCTCTGAAACTCTGTCTCCCAGCTATAAAGGAAAAAAAGAAAAAAAATAGACACAAAATGTGAGCTTCTAGCTATCTACTTCCCACCAAATTCCATAATTCTACTATAAGTCCACCCCTCCTCTAAGTCCTCCCAGGCCTCTGACGCTCCCTAGCAGCCATGAACATCCTAATACATTACTATAGATAACAATGGTACATCAAATGTGCCCATGTAAAAACACAAATAGCAATCACAAAGTGCTAGACACACACCACTGTCAATATTCCAAGCAAAGGAAGAGAGAAATTGGAAGCTTCAATGAGTGCGGACACTGCAGATCCTATAATTTTCCATTTTCCCACTGTATATGACCTACATTAAAAGTAAGGCTTTCCTTGATCTTTATTTCTACCTCTGATAAAATAAAATTATGAAAGCTCTAGACCTCTCATTCCTTGTCTATAAAATGGAGAAAGGAGGAAGGATGTGAACAAAATGAGATTCAAGATCCATCCTGGCCCTTTGGATTCAGGATATTACATAATAAAATTATACTCATTCTGAGCAAGGGGAAGCAAAGTCCAGCTTTATAAAGAAGTATGCCTGTTGAATGGCTGCTGAGGACCTAGGGTATTGGCTAGAAGATTTCCAGCAACCCCAAATTGAGAGACTTATAAGTAAGAGGCTTGCTCTAAAGTGACCTAGAATTGCTCAATATTCCTAATGAAGAAGGGAAAAAAAACTATATATTCATATTTGCATGAGCAAAATCTAGAAAACAGATTAGAAAACTACTGCCAGTGGAAAAAATTTGCCTGCTTTAACACAACCCACAAGCTGAGAATGATTTTTACATTTTTTAATGGCTGAAAAAAATCAATAATACTTCATGACACAAAAATTATTTAAAAAATTCAAATTTCAGGATCCACAAGTGAAGTTTTATTGGCACACAGCCATGATTTCTTGTTTATTATGATCAATAAGTGTTTTCATGGTACAAGAGTTGTGACTGAGACTGTATGTCCCATAAAGCTTAAAATATTTGCTAATTGGCCTTTCATTTTTAAAGTTTCACAAGCTCTGCTATCATAAACATATAAGGAAACATTAAATGGTTACCTGTCAGAAAGGGGAAGGATCAGGGCAAGAATAGAGGATTTGTATTAAATATAATTTTATACAGTATTATTTTGATATTTAGACTGTACAAACATATCACCTATTAAAATAGCTTTTTTTTTTTTACTATTGGAGATTCATTGAGTGTGCAAGAAACCAAGTTACACTGACTGCATTTGTTAGGTGAAATCCCTCTTACAATTGTGCCTTGCCCCCAAAAGGTGATTTGCACTCTGAGACCCCACCTCCTCCCTCCTTCCCTCTCTCTGTTCTTCCTTTCCCCCACCCTCTCCCTCCTTCTCTCTCTCTCTCTCTGCTCTCCCCTTCTCCCACCCCCACTGTGTCATTAATTGCCATTAATTGTCCTCATATCAAAACTGAATACATAAGATTCATGCTTCTCCATTCTTGTGATGCTTTACTAAGAAGAATGGGTTCCACTTCCATCCAGATTAATATAAAAGTTGCAAAGTCTCCATTTTTTTCATGGCTGAATAATATATCAAGGTATACCTATACCATAGCTTGTTAATCCATTCCTGGGTTGGGGGGCATTTAGGCTATTTCCACATTTTGACTATTGTAAATTGAGCTGCAATAAACAGTCTAGTGCCAGTGTCCTTATGATAAAAGGATTTTTTTCCTTCTGGGTAAATGCCTAGTAATGGGATTGCAGAATCAAATAGGAGGTCTAATTTGAGTTCTTTGAGGTTTTTCCATACTTCCTTCCAAAAAGATTGTATTAGTTTGCAGTCCCAACAGCAGTGTAAAAGTGCTCCTTTCTCTCCACATCCAGCCAGCATCTGCGGTTTTGAGATTCTGTGATGTGGGCTATTCTCACTGGAGTTAGAGGATATCTCAGGGTGATTTTGATTTGCATTTCTCTAAGAATTAGGGATGATGAACATTTTTTCATATGTTTGCTAGCCATTTGTCTGCCTTCTTCAGGGAAGGTTCTATTCATCTCTCATCCCCATTGATTTATGGAATTGTAGGCTTTTTTCATGTGGATTACTTTGAGTTCTCTATAGATCATAGTTATCAAGGTTTTGTCCCATTTAAAATATGCAAATTTCCTTTCCCATTGTGTAGGTTATCTATTTGCTTTGGTTGTTGTTTCCTTGGCTGTACAGAAGCTTTTCAGTTTAATTAAGTCCCAACTAGGTCTATTTATAATGAGGTTGAATTAATAACCAAAAACATTCCATGAAAAGAAGCCTAGAACCAGATGACTTCA
>CAUYRH010142626.1:0-11683 GCA_963574655.1 Perodicticus potto | reverse complement strand
ACAATGACGGCTGCAACCAAAAAATGGCCGGGCGTTGTGGCAGGCGCCTGTAGTCCCAGCTACTTGGGAGGCGGAGGCAGGAGACTCGCTTGAGCCCAGGAATTGGAGGTTGCTGTGAGCTGTGATGCCACAGCACTCTATCTAGGGTGACAGCTTGCGGCTCTGTATCAAAAAAAAAAAAAAAAAAAAAACTCCAGCCACCCTGCTGGCAATGCTAAAATACATAACAAGCTTACATATTTTATTTGTATTTGGAATCATTTGACTTTTGGCTTGAAATTTTCCATTTTCATGGCATGTCATGGAAATGTAGACAAAAACCTGCTGTGTTCAGTCTAGGTAACTACTCATCATAGTGAAAAAGTATCTCAGAAGCCAGTAGGCATTTCCCATCTGTTGATATGAATCTGTGGCTGAGTAACGTGGGGGGCATCCTACAAAGGAAGATACAGCAAATTCCAGTGTGGCAACGACATGCTAAGTCCTCAGTGGTCTGAGCCCTAGAAGATGACAGATGAGTTTTCTAGTGTAGAAAGTAGGTGGTGTAGTCCACTTAAGTTAGAAGATGACGAAAACATTTTTCATGAGAATGTCGACTCATTGTAAACTGGCTTGGGCAAGGAAAGGAAGCAAGGTTACAGATGTAATTCTGGGTGTGACTGCAGAAAGGAGGACTCCCTTATTAAAATAATCATACTTAATGAGCTAATTGTTTTCATTCCTTCTTCTCCACCTCTTTTCCTCATCACCCACTCTTCCACCCCCGACCCCCAGTCCCATGCTGGAGGTGGACACATTCTATAAACTTACGTGCAGAACACAAGGGGAAAAGTCCACTATTTTTTAAAATGTGCTGTCTGGGTTATCTTCATCCCAAGGATTTCTCGACTCTCTCTGAGAGTAAGAGATAAGAGTTTGGAAAATAGGAATAGGAAAATTAATTATAAGGTTTTTATACTTCCTATTTGGAGGAGGAAGTGGGCTGGGTGGTGGCTCTTCTTTTGAGGGTAATTTTGAACTCAGTCATATATGACCTTTATTGTAGGAAATCTTACTGTTTATTATGTTATAAGAGGTGTATAGTAAATTTCAAGCTAAATAAATTCCAAGTGCATCTGGAAAAATAAAATATTGAAGAGACCACGGTGGCTCACACCTATAATCCTAGTTCTTTAGGAGGCCGAAAGAGGGGATTGCTTGAGGCCAGGAGTTTAAGACAAGCCTGAGCAAGATGAAGACCTCATCTCTACAAAAAATAGAAAAATTCAAGGTTGAGCACAGTGGCTCACACCTGTAATCCTAACACTCTAGACAGCTGAGGTAGGTGGATTGCCTGAGCTCACAGGTTCAAGACCAGCCTCAGCCAGAGCAAGACCCCATCTCTAAAAATAGCAAGGTGTTGTGGCAGGCGCCTGTAGTCCCAGCTACTTGGGAGGTTGAGGCAAGAGAATCACTTAAGCCCAGGAATTTGAGGTTGCTGTGAGCTATGGTGCCACTGCACTCTACCGAGGGCGACAAAGACTCTGTCTCAAGGGAAAAAAAGGTGGGGAGGAATTAGCCTGGTGTGGTAGTGGGCACCTATAGTCCCAGATACTCAGGAAGCTTAGGCAAGAAGACTGATGGGGCCCAGGAGTTTGAGGTCGCTGTGAGCTGTAATGATGCCACACTCCAGCCTGGCTGACAGAGTGAGACCTTGTCTCAGGAGAAAAAAGAAAGAAGGAAAGGAAGGAAAGGGGGGGAGGGAGGGAAAGGGGAAAAGGAAAGGAGAGAAAGAAAGAGAAAGAAAGGATAAAATATGAGTTGGATAAATACTTTAAAATGCAAACATTCTGGATTTTTGAAAATGCTGTGATCTTTGTAAAGGGGCTGGGCCATAACAGTATGGATACCCCAAGGGATTTTTGTGATTTAGTTTTCACATGTGTCATTTTAACCTCAGTTTTGTGAGGTACACACATGACAGCCGGTGCTTGTTCCAGGCCTGTTGAGCCATAGCTGAGGCTCCTGTTTATTCTTCGTATGTAAGATATCCCCCCAATTGTATTTCAGTCTGTAAGTGGGAGAGCTAGACCTGGAGCTCAGATCTACAATTCTTGATTTTGGGCAGCTTCTACAACATCATTTTGGTTTTTTGGTTGGTTTTTTTTTTTTTTTTGAGACGTAGCCTCAAGTTGTCACCCTGGGTAGAGTGCTGTGGCATCACAGCTCACAGCAACCTCCAACTCCTGGGTCAAGCGAGTCTCTTGTCTCTGCCTCCCAAGCAGCTGGGACTACAGGCGCCCGCCACAACGCCTGGCTATTTTTTGGTTGCAGCCGTCATTGTTGTTTGGCGGGCCCGAGCTGGATTCGAACCCACCAGCTCAGGTGTATGTGGCTGGCGCTTTAGCCCATTGAGCCACAGGCGCCGAGCCTACAACATCATTTTATAATCCATGAACCTGCAAAATAGTTGTGACTTGGGAAGTTGAGTCACCCATTTGTAGCAGGCTCTGGTAATGGCACTGCCACCAAACAGCTATGTGATATTGGTCAAAGCACTTGTTTGGATCTCAGTTTCCACATAGAAAAAATTAGGGTGGAGGTTTGGGGCAGGTTACCCCAAAGAATCCATTTTGTCCCAAACTGTGACTCTATGATCCAGTAGAATTCTGGGTCACAGGACTCTGACAACTTTTCAAACCAAACATCTGTCACTTCTTGAGGGCAGGTGGCAGTTACAGAACTGGGTAACACAGCAAATATCCAAACACCTAAAGCAGGCCAGGCACAGTGGCTCGCGCCTGTAATCCCAGCACTTTGGGAGGCCAAGGTGAGAGAATGACTTAAGACCAGAAGTTCAAGATCAACCTGGGCAATATAATGAAACCTCATCTCTACAAAAAACTAAGAGAAAGTATCCAGGCATGGTGGTACTCACCTGTGGTTCCCAGCTACTGAGGAAAATGAGGCACGGGAAGGAGGCTATAGTGAGCTATAATCATACTACTGCACTCCAGCCTACAGGGCAAGACCCATCTCAAGAAAAACTCACATCTAAAGCAGTTTGCTAGAGTAATTTCTGTTGGTCAGAATCTAGGAATTACTTGGATGCTATGGTTATTCAAGTAATTCAGGCCAGAGATTTAGAAGCAAAACAAAGTCACTTGTAAAGAGAAAACATTTAAGTGCAACAAAGTTTTTTTTTTTTTTTAAACTAGGTAAGTCCAAGAGTGAATTACCATTTGACAAATTACTCTAAGTATACATGAAAAATTTCAAGAACTTATGCATATGACAATTGATTTCAAAACAACTCTTAAAACCATATCATTGACACTCTCAAAAAGAAATCATAGGGCGGCGCCTGTGGCTCAAAGGAGTAGGGCGCCGGCCCCATATGCCGGAGGTGGTGGGTTCAAACCCAGCTCTGGCCAAAACCTGCAAAAAAAAAAAAAAAAAAAAAAATAAAACATAGACGGGCTGAAGGATAAAAAGCAGAGCATATAAGTTCCCAAACTCTTGGTGGCACCTTAGTGTCTTAGAATTTTTTTTAATAGCTTACCTAGGCTAAAGTTTTTCATGTGTTTTTAGCATTTTGGTTATTAAATTGTTAAGTCTAAACAATTTAATAGTAATAGTTCTCATCATGTCCAATAGATGTTAATATTTTTCCCTTGCAAAGTTAACAGATCTTACAGTGCCCTATGAACAGATTTGTCTGATTAGATTTGAATTTAACATTAAATATTAATAATAATATATTTAGCTTTTTTTTTTTTTCTTAGAGAGACAGAGTTTTACTTTGTCACCCTCGGTAGAGTGCCATAGCGTCACAGCACACAGCAACCACCAGCTCTTGGGCTAGGCGAATCTCTTGCCTCAGCTTCCTGAGCCTAAGTGGGATTACAGGCACCCACCACAACGCCCGGCTGTTTTTTTTGTTACAGTTTTGGCCAGGACCAGGTTCGAACCTGCCACCCTCAGTATATGGGGCCAGTGCCAGACTCACTGAGCCACAGACACCACCCTATTTTTTTAGCATTAAGTATTTCTCAACTATTGCATAGGACATACACTATAAATTAATTAATTATTTTTGCAATAGAGTCTCACTCTGTTAACCAGGCTAGAGTGCCATGGTGTCATCATAGCTCATAGCAACCTCAAACTCCTGGCCTCAAGCAATCCTCCTGCCTCTGCCTCCAAAGAGGCTGGTACTACAAGTGCCTGGCATGACACCCAGCTAATTTTTCTATTTTTAATAGAGACAGAGTCTTGCTCTTGCTCAGTCTGATCTCAAACTCCTGAGCTCAAGTGATCCTGGCTTCCCACAGTCATTTTAAGCTTGCACATGGGCCTAAAAATGATTCATTACTTATCTGAAGTTCAAATTTAACTAGGGGTCCTGTGTTTTTATTTGCTAAATCCTACAACTCTACCCCTGAATTTACTGTGGCTCCCCACCTTGGCATGTAGTTTGGAAACCATGATCTTATAGTCCTATGCCAATTTTTAATGTAAAATTCTAATTTTAAATTGATAAATCACATATAGGCCTTTAAAAAATTGTTTTAAATACAGTTAAAATTACCAAAACATTTTGTACCTGAAGTTTGAAGAGATAGTTGATTACAAAGAGCAGAGTCCATGCCAACTAATAACAGTCTGGCTGTGCACATTGAGCCCTGAGCCATAAATGTGGTTCCCCCAGTTCACCTGATGTCACTTGAATGAAACGTGAGACCAGAGTTTCTTCTGTAATCCCTGGGACTCCATTCGACAGCTGAAACAAATGAAGTCAGATTGATTTTTGTTAATTTGCCTGTCCAAATTGTGCTGTTCCTTAGACATAATTACAGTCACTTATTAGGAATAGAGATCCATTTAACAAAAAAAATAGTAACTGACCATGGCGAGCAAATCTGGAAGACTTCTTCCTGTGAGTGCTGACCTAACCTGACGTTGCAACCTTTCTCTCCGAGGAAGCTCAGTGGATATGCTATACACATTTGCAAATTGCTCAGGACTGGACTTGATCTTTGGTCTAAACGCATTACTAAGAACAGCAGATTTGCAGTGGAACAGTTCCAATGCTCAGTTGCTCCTGGACTACTGCTCTTCTAAGAATTATAACATTTCTTGGGAACTAGGGAATGGTAAGTACCTTATTGGCATTACTGTTTTCCTATTTCTGACATTCTTTTTATACATAATATTAGCAAATATACTCCTGCCTGGGCACATTCTTTTAAGTGCTCAACAATGCAATGTTTGGAACTGCACATGGCAGAAAATTCCTTTGTAATATACCCCAGAACCTATTTCAAGTTGCAAATCCCAGTTTTTGTCACATTTGTGGTGAGAACAAGTACTTGCAGCCAGCAATCTTCCCAGCTCCCAGGTTCACCTGGGATTTTCAGAGTCATTTCACCCTGTTACATTTGTCAGGCTGGACTCAACAAAACTTGGAGGCGGGCACTTTAGTTTCACTCTTCTCCTCCTCTCTCTGTTTCTCAGCTTGTCAGTTAATCTCAGCACGTCATTCCAACTTTCACCATATGCTTAAGCTGTGTGGAACTTGCTAGTACAGAATCTTACCTGGGCGGAGCTCCTGATTGTTTCCTTCACTTTTTTGCAAGGAACTTACAAATTCTAACTAAAGTATTAATGATTAGCCACATTTATTCAAAACATATTTATAGCACTTTCCCACATATCAGCCAATGGAACTGAAGATGATAGGGGAATTACACATTATTACATTATTACACAATGAGGTGTAATAATATGGCAGGCACGTGTGCTCTTCCCACCCAAACTCTTTTTAAGGTGAATTAGGTTATTAGATACTGCATACTATCTTACAAAGATCCATTGGATTGTTATTAAACTAATAATTAGTTAGTAATTAGTCCCATTATTAACTGTGAATTGTTATGCTTCTTGTACCTTAGTTATATAGTTCGGATTTGTGTTTTTCTGGAATACCTTCTTTATTACTAGAGAGTTTACTTTTCTTGACTTTGAATTCTAAGTTTTTATAATTTGGAAAATGTTTTGTTTTTATATACCGCTGTATGTTTGCTTTTAAATAAAACATTTCTAGGTGAGTGTTACTTTGAGAATTGCTATCTTTCAGAACCCAACAGTTTCCGGAAGAAGGCGGGTATTTTCATTGATGGATTACAGCTAGGAAAAGACTTTATTGAATTGCATAAACTTCTAAGAAAGTCCACTTTCAAAAATGCAAAACTGTATGGTCCAGACGTGGGTCAGCCTCGGGGAAAGACTGTTAAGATGCTGAAAAGGTATGAGCTGGAAGACACTGAGCCACTTCTTAAAAGTAAACATCCCACTCTGGTGAAGCATCCTCAGTAGTTACATGTTACTAAACAATTTGCTGCCAGACTACAAGCTTACCAAAAGAAGAAATGTTAATGAGTTCATAATAGCAAGGATTCTGAGGCAAATGGCATGTATGAAAAAACCTGCTATCAGAATTAGGAAGTGTGTGTTGATCTTAAAGCAGTAACCAGCTTATTTCTAGGGAGTAAAGTTCCTGTAAATATATTGCACGTGTACATATTGTGCTCATGATGACTGAGTGATAACATACGAGATTTTTTCCCCCTAGTTTCCTGGAGGCTGGGGGAGACGCAATTGATTCAGTTACATGGCATCAGTAAGTATGTCTCCTATTCTCAATATGGGGAAAGTAATGCTAGCTTTATTCATTACCTAGTTTTCAAAAATTATTTCCATTTAACTGTTAATTGACTCTAAACTACAAATAAATAAACAGTATCTGAAGAAGCAACATAGAGCCCAGGCGAGGTGGCTCACACCTATAATCCCAGCACTTTGGGAGGCTGATGGGGGAGGATCACTTGAGCACAGGAGTTTGAGACCAGCCAGAGCAAGAGTGAGACCTTGTCTCTACTAAAAATAGAATAACTAGCCAGGCACCTGTAGTCTCAGCAATGCAGGAGGCTGAGGCAGGAGGATTGCTTGTACCCAGTAGTTTGAGGTTGCTGTGAGATAGTCTGATATCACAACACTCTAGCCTGGGCAACAGAGAGAGACTGTCTAAAAAAAAAAAGAAAAGAAAAAGAAGCCATGTAGAATTTTAATATTAAAGAAAACAAAAATTTTACATTGTTCTAATGTGCTGGTTTCTATAAAGATTAAGGTATGGCCAATTATCCCATAGAAGGCAGAAGTAGCTAAAACCAATTGCCTGCCTGATAACAGATAACAATGGATGCCCACTCTCTTGACTGTGTCTTCTAAAGACGGAGGAACTGATTTCCAGTTCTTTGGATAGAAGGAACTCTTTCTCATATTCCCTTTCGGTATTAACTTTCTCTAATAGAATTTCTGCCTCTTTTATAACAAGGAGGTGGGAGAGTAGGAAGGAAGATAAGGTTGGCAATTAACACACAAGCAAAAAGTAAAGTTCTTTTTCTGAATAATTTAGCTACTATCTGAATGGACGAATTGCTACCAAAGAAGATTTCCTAAACCCTGATGTGTTGGACACTTTTATTTTATCTGTGCAAAAAATTTTCCAGGTAATAGTGTTTATAAATTTTTTAATGCAAAACCAGAATCCTTCTTTTACAGTCTAGTTCTAAGTTCCATAGTCATATATATTTGCATGTTTTTATAATTTTAGAGAACAAGCACTATGACTTATTCGCCATGGGTTCCCCCCTTAGCAATAGGTCTCACCCTTGTATGTTGATTAGAAATTAAAAATATTTCTATAACCTTTCAATAGAATTAATTAACCACAAACCATAAGAATGGGTTTGCTTCCATGCTTCCACATCGAGAGTATTCCAGTGAAAGAAAATTGCCTGAGACCTAGATGACTGTGAACATATTTTGTAACTTTATAGGATGCAAGGATCTGGGAATTCAAGGTTTTGAACACTGTTTATCTTCATCACCACAGCTGGTCAGCTCGTTTGCAGTTACCATGGAGACTTTCCTTTCCACAGGTTGTTGAGGAGACCAGACCCAGCAAGAAGGTCTGGTTAGGAGAGACAAGCTCTGCGTACGGGGGCGGAGCGCCCTTGCTCTCCAACACCTTTGCAGCTGGCTTTATGTGAGTGAAGCAGCGCTGACCCCAGGGAGCAGCCTTCTCCCTCCTTCTATTCAGCTGAAGCAGCTCCTCGGCCAAAAAGCAGATCAAAGATGGTTTTAGTGGTCAAGCCCCAGCCCCAAAATTCATGTTAAATTCTTGGAGAAAATGATTTGCTAAAGCCTATTGGGCGTCTTTGACAGGTGTTCCAAATTAATTCTTGTAAGAATGAATTATTTTAGAAATATTGTTCTTGGCTGGGCACAGTGGCTCAATCTTATAATCCTACACTATTGGAGGCCAAGGAGGGAGGATCACTTGAGCTCAGGAGTTCATGGGACCAGCCTGAGCAAGAGTGAGACCCTGGGGTCGCATCTGTGGCTCAAAGGAGTTGGGCGCCAGGCCCATATGCTGGAGGTGGCGGGTTCAAACCCAGCCCCGGCCAAAAACTGCAAAAAAAAAAAAAAAAAGAGTGAGACCCTGTCTCTAGTAAAAGTAGAAAAATTAGCCAGGCTTTGTGGTAGGTGCCAGTAGTCCCATCTACTCAGGAGGCTGAGGCAGGAGGATTGCTTGAGCCCAAGGAGTTTGAGGTTGCTGTGAGTTGGGCTGACACTACAGCACTCTAGCCTGGGTGACAGAATGGACTGTGTCTCAAAAAGAAAAAAAAAAAGAAGTATTATTCTTTCATTATGGCCTATAAATATAGGAGTACATTTAAAGAAGTACATTGTAAAAAAATTACCCACCTGGAGCTTTGACTCTGAGAAGGACACTTAGTATATGTAACTATATTCATAGATTCCCAAGAAGTCTAGAGCCTGAAGTGTGGGGTCACGCCAAGGGGTCATCCGTGAATTTAAAGATGTACTAAGTCACCTCATTCTCCAGGAGCACAAACTGGATTGCTTTGAACTCCTGGTTTACTTGTCGCTCTGGTCACCGACCGTTCTGTATCCTCACACTGAGGGGTTTTCTTCTCTTCTTACAATCCCAGAATAAAGCAAAACTCTTTTATGCTCCTGGGGGCACGAGCAGTCGTGAAAAGAATGGAGATGTTTGTTTTGCGGTTACCTAAAGCTTCGGGTTGGGGAGGGCAGAGGAGAACGCGGGGAGAGTATTCAGGCTAGTTCCAGGATGATTCTGCTCCTTTCACATCCCCAGCTGCTCACCGCACCGTCCCTTCAGCCCTCACACTGCAGAGGTGGTTGGGGCTGAGAGGCAGAAGTCGACAGGGGAAGGAATTGTCCATCAGGAAGGGGATGTGTCTGCTCTGCCTTTTGGAAGTCCTGTTACCTGCCAGGGACTCCTCTGACGACAGTCCCCAGGGACTGGCTATCACCCTGAAGCGTGGGAAGACCAGAGGGGAGGGATTCTGCTGCTCCTGGCAGTCACCGTGACTTAGTCATAATTAATGCCGCTCTTCTGGCTTCCTGTTCATTCTTCCCACTTAGAGGAATAAGGCAGGATAGTATGTAATTACAACTCAGTGATTTTTGTTTCCAAATCTGAAGAAAGCTCGGTCTCACTGTGTCGCAGGTGGCTGGATAAACTGGGCCTGTCAGCCCGGATGGGCATAGAAGTGGTGATGAGGCAAGTGTTCTTTGGAGCCGGAAACTACCACTTAGTGGATGAAAACTTCGAGCCTTTACCTGTGAGTGACCATTATTTTCCAATTTCTAGAGTAATGTGTACTCAGGGGCCTCGGCATAAACCTCCTAGAACAGTCGATCCTCTCAGTAAATAGCTGGATCACATGAGGATGAGTTGGAAGGAAGCAGATTATCCATTCTAACATTTCTTTGTCTCAAGAGAAGAAACCGGAGTCACTTTAAATGTGGGCCATTTGGGGTGTATTTTGGTTAAGGAATAATTTGAAATTTTATGACTCGTTTTACAAGATAACAAACTTGGATTAAAAATGTTTTGCAAAGTAAATCGAAGTTAAAATTGCCTACAGTATCCAAAGCTTCTAAACTCTTTTTATGTTACGAAGTCATAATTTTTTAACTTTAACATTAGCCAGTATTGTGTATTTAAGTCTCAGCCTTAGAATTGACTATTCTGTTAATAATCTTCAAAATCTCATTTTCACCCTGCCTCCAAGTGGATCTGGTGCTAAATCAGAAGTGTAGCCTTTCTATCCAAAAAGCCAGCTGGAAGATATATATGTCTAAAAACTGAGATAATAGTAGCCTTGAGAAGTATGACCTTGATTTTTGTAATCTAAAATGGCATTTTTGAATATCTATTTTCTAAAAATAATTCCTAAAGAGATTTTTAAAATATTGTAGGAAAGCTAAGACATTTTCCAAAGAGCACATGCCAAAATACAAGCTAGGCTTTTGTGGTTTGTGGATAGATTTCCCAACAAAATTCCTTTTTATCTGTACTGGTCTAAGCTTATGGAGCATAGTACTCATGTTTTTTTTTTTTTTTTAGAAAATTCTTCAAAAATCTCATGCAGATGCTGAATGAGAAAAAAAACAAAGAAAAAGAAATGCAGTGTTGAAAGGATTTGTAATGAAATGTGGGTCACAACTTACATTTGTGTGTTTTGAAATTTGCCTTCAAATGTAAAAGGAATCAAGAGTTGGGAATATGTCTTAGCTTTGGATATAAAATGAGAAAAGTACCAAGAAACATCAGCAGTGGAGGGGTAGGGAAATGATTCAATAAAGATGATTTAACCTTTTTTTTTTTTTTTAGACAGTTTCACTTTGTCACCCTCAGTAGAGTACCATGGCATCATAGCTCACAGCAACCTCAAACTCTTGGGCTCAAGTGATCCTCTTGTCTCAGCCTCCCGAGTAGCTGGGACTACATACCCCCATCACAATGCCCGGCTATTTTTAGAGATAGGTCTCACTCTTGGTCAGGCTGGTCTTGACCCTGTGAACTCAGGCATTCTACTCACCTTTGCTTCTGAGAGTGCTGGGATTACAGGTGTGAGCCACCACATCCAGCTGATTTAGTCTTTTTAAAAAAAATGAGCTTTCAAAAAATGAAATGTATTGGCTCAGCGTCCATGGCACAGTGGTTACTGTGTCAGCCATATACACCGAAGTTGGCGGGTTCTAACTTGGCCCGGGCCAGCTAACCAACAATGACAACTGCAACAAAATCTAGCTGGGCTTTGTGGCATGTACCTGTAGTCCCAGCTACTTGGAAGGCTGAAGCAAGAGAATTGCTTGAGCCCAAGAGTTTGAGGTTGCTGTGAGCTGTGATGCCATGGCACTCTACTGAGGGCTACATCACAAGACTCTGTCTTAAAAATAAAAAAAGAAAGAAATGTATCTTTCTCTAAGTATATTACATCATCTATGAGTTAAAACATTAGGCAAATGTTCAAAATCTACCCCTGGCCTTTTCTTAAGTGGACAAGGAAGATAAATTATTTCATAAAATTCACTTTGAGTATGATGTATAAAAATTAGTTAGCTTTGGGGCGGCGCCTGTGGCTCATCGAGTAGGGCGCCAGCCCCATATACTGAAGGTGGCGGGTTCAAACTCGGCCTCGGCTGAACTGCAAAACAGAAAAATAGCCGGGCGTTGTGGCGGGCGCCTGTAGTCCCAGCTACTCGGGAGGCTGAGGCAAGAGAATCACCTAAGCCCAGGAGT
>CAUYRH010142625.1:0-34965 GCA_963574655.1 Perodicticus potto | reverse complement strand
GTGATTAAGAAAATGCTATGAGGGCTATCTCTCACAGTACGATCAAAATGTTTCTGATTGTATATGAAGCACATTCTGCCCTATGATTGCACCAATGTACACAATTATGATTTAATAAAATTATTAAAAAAAAGAGAGAGAGAGACAATATGCATCACAAGGACAGGAGCTCATGTTTGACAATCCCTGGCTGAACGTTTTCAGCATCATTTGGTGTGGAATTCAAGCACCCCAAGAATTAGAAAGGACAGCAAGTATTATGACTGTTTGACAAGAGGGGACACTGAGGAAAGAGAAAGCAAATCCTTAAAGGGCATAGTAGGATTTATGTGGCTGGCTCCTGTTGTACTGGAATTCTCGTTTGATATAGGACCCTCCTCAGGGGAACAGTCCCTGGGCATACTCATTCAGCCAGACTGCAAAAGCACTCGACACCCAGCTTCAGGTCACACTGGAACAAACGGGCCCCCAGTAGCATCTCTTTCATGCCATCCTCTGTGCCACTTGAAAGCCCAGAATAAAACAAGTCCTAGCAACTGTGACTGTGCTACATGCTGCCACACTGCCGTGCTGCCTTAAGGCACTGCCCAAGTTCTGGCAGCTCGAGCAAATCAACTTTTATCATTGGTTCACGTTAATGTACTTGGCAATCACACAGAAGGGCTTTTAAATCTAATGGCTCAGACAACAGCAAAGCAGAATTACAGGAGTGTTTTCAAAATGACAGAGCTCTGACCCTTTTAGGTGTGTCATGATGCCTTATTCCTGGGACTTGTTGGGGCGTGGGGTAGTAGTACGTAGACTTCAAGTCTGTCCCCCTTTGCCCAAGCTCAGCACTGAGGGTTGGACAGAGAATGGACGTGGCCTGAGGCTTCTCAGTAGTATAAATCTGTGTCCCTGACAGGTGTGTCTGTGGACACACACCTTTGCATGTTCCTGTGGCTGAACTGAGACAGGTCACCCAGACCCAGGTCCTCAGGCTGAACAGGACTGAACTTCAGGTTCAGCATTGTTCCGGAGAAGCTTCTAGAAGCTTTTTTTGTGCTCTGCTGACCTCTGGAAGGTTCTACATTCTTCCTCATTCTCCACTGGCAGCTATCAAGACGTTTCCCCCCTGAGCTAAGAAAATTGTGCTTAGATTTTAAGCAACTAAGTTTATAAAAGTAAATCAAGATCTTCTTTCATCCGTTTTGACTGTTGGAAATTTTTTTGATTTTAGTGAAGACATAAAATGTCTATCTCATACAGAGAATTGATGAAATCCGTGCGGGGGTCTCCACATGCACTGAGGCACGTGCGTCCCTTCAATTACTTGTGCTTTGTTTCCAGGTGATACCATTGTAGATCCTCTTATCAGTGTCAATAAGTCCATTTGGCAGGCAGCAGCTAATTCTTTTCATGTGCTAATGATTAATCAGACAAGCCTATTTACTAATGTATCAGAATGCATTAGAAACATAAGGTAATGGCGGACAGAACATCAATTCAAATATAAATGAACTACATTTACATTGGATACCTATTGACTTATGTCACAGAATGAAGGAGAAAATGCAATTTACTTGTGAACCATTAAAATGAATGAAAATAGAATTTCAAACTCCATCTTCAAACATAACTTTATTGGCTTGGCTGGGAGCCTTAAGGGAGTGTCTAACTAAGTTTAAAATGTATAAATAACACACTAATTCATTTTGCCATAAAAGAGTTAGTGTCTCACCAACTAAACACCATGGAATTTACTTAAGTTGGAACTAGTACAAAATAAAGCGAGGTCACAGAGCATAGTTTGAGGACATGTTAGAGTTCTCAGGTTGGGGTTTTCCTCTCTGATTTTAGCTTTCCTATAACCTATTTTGTGTCCAAAATTCTGCATTTGTGCATGACTCAAGGGCAAGGGCCCGTACCTGACAAACCAAAAATTCAAAATTCAAACCCTTGCAGGAGCAGGGGAGGGTGGAGCTCTGAGAGGTCAGATGAAATTATAAAACTAATCGTAACATAGAGTACAGTACTGGAAACCAAGCTTTCTAAATGTCTACATGGGACATTCACTGGGCCAAAAGGGGATATCATAAATTATTCAAAGAAAGATTGCAAGCAGTTTGATAAACACAAGAAAATAGGCAAATTTGAGCCACTTAGTCTGGAAAATATCTGTACCATTAATAGGATTTCTTTTACTTTTCATCCAGATGTTAAACGGGAAATAGACAAGACTTCTTTTCTCCAATTTTCTCAAGTGTCTAAAAAGCAAGTGAGCATGAAGAACTCGGGCTCGCTCAAAGAAACATCCTGGGTCCATCCAAATGGCCCACAACTGCCCTTTAATTCAAGACTTAGGCAATTATGCCTAAGTCTGCCTAAGTTCTGAATAACCAGTCTTGGCAGAGCCCAAAGGAGGTGTACGAGAATATGTTAAGAAAAATTCTGACCCACCCAACTATCCCTTTCCTTCAGACTCTTCTTTTCAGATTAATCTTCAAGATGCTGATGAAATAAAATATGTGCCCAAAACAGTGTTTTCCAAACTCTATGCCAAAAAGAAACTAGTCAAGAGAAAGAAAGAGTTGTTTGGTAAAGAATTTCATGATCAAATATACTTAGGATATTCACCATTAGCTTCACTCCCCAACCCCTTGGACATTCACAGGGTGTCTTAGCACGTTAAAGGATCTGAAAATGCTGCAGTAAAGAAATCTCTAAGATTTTCATCTCACCAGCACTTGTCAAACTTAATTAAGCACCAAGATAGCTGCTTCCCTTCCATACACATGGATTTAGTGTTTAGAACTATTCATGATGATTAAGATACCAGGAAAATTAGGTAAACTATGTGAAGCCAAGTAAATCTATTTTATATCCTGAGGAAAATTAGAAAGCATCTCACAAAGCTATTTGATTTCAAGAAAAAAGGGGCATTGCTCTAGAATTTCACCAATAAAAAAAAAAAGTTTCCCAAAGTTTGAGACCAGAAGAATTTGACTCTGGCCAGAGCCCCCTACTCCTCCCATCCACAAAAGACATAAATATTTGACATCCAGAATTATGACTAAATCCAGTGCTCTCTTTTCTGATGTTTAGATTTTGTTTCCTAATAAATATCAAACAAATATACTTTGCATTGAGGAACGACTTCTAGAATGGGAACAACTTTAGGTGTCTCCAAGAAAATACAGGTTCTAACAGTAAATTACCCTCCTCAGAAGGGCCTTGTGCAGATATTATCACAGTTACCAAGGGAAGAATTAATAGCAGTTTTTGTCTGTGCCCAAAGAAGGACATAAAAGCCCGTCGTCCCCAACATCTAGTCCACCAGGAAACTGTCAGAGAGATAAATAAGAGCTCAGCTGACTTTGCTTAATAATGTAACAATTTTGAAAGTGCAGCTTTAATGGAGGGGAAAATTTTCCAGATTTGACAACCTTTTCCAATCCGTCTGCTGTAGACGCCATTTTTTTTTTAAACTGTCTAATGCTGTTTCTTAGGTGGTGTTCGATAGAAACCAGTCCATAATGCAATGACTCTTTATGTGATGTTCAGATGTGAGATTGATCTCCGTGGACACCCTGGGCTTCGGAAAGTAGGATTATTGGATTTTTGCAGCTTTCTCAGATGTCGAAGATCTTTAAACAGTGTCTTGCAAAGTTGCTACATCCCGCCTGTGTGGGAAACACTTTTGAACTCATCAAAGCAGGTAGTCTCCCTGGTAATTAGACTGGGTGGGCAAAGGGGAGCTGGGAGCCCACATGCCCTGGCCATTGAGTTAAGTGCCAGAACCAAGTCCATTTTCATATCTTGAAAAGAAAAATGAGTCCATCCATCTCCAAATCAATAGGGCCTTAACAGGGAGATTGCTGACACAGCATGAATTCAGAACTCAGAATAGCAGGGGTGGGGGGCAAAAAAGAGTGGCTGTTAAAGCAGAAGTTCGGTAACCGCGTTACCTTGAGACTTCTCAAGAAGATATTAATAGCTTTGGACCTCGGCTGAATCAGACTGGAGTGGTACAGTGATCATGGATTATGGCTCACACTGAAAAAAAAAGGTAATTAGGACACGGTGTGTTTCCTTTGATTTTAAAGGTGCTCCTCGTCGCCACTGTGGAGACAGTGCTGCACAGCCACCTCCCACCCTTGCTTTTGCCACCGGTGTGAACACCAGCCGTTGTTTCGTCAGGAGTCAGACAGGTGCACAAACTAGGCGTGAGTTCACGGGACACCTGCGCTGTGAGAGGCAGCACGACCTCCTGTACGGCCACCTGGAAACCTGCTCCATAGCCGGGTCACAGATTCCCCCGTCCTGCCAGTGCACGGAATAAGGCTCTCCTTTTCAGATAATAGGCCAAGCAGTCCAGAAATGGATATGGGACTAAGGATCGGGAGGTTTTCTCAAGTCTGTGCTCCCATTTTTTTAACCTCTCGGCACTTAAATTCACATGTTTATATGCAAATATAGTATAAAATTATGTCTGACATGGCACAAAATTGCATGGCTTTGTCTCCTATCTACCCATCCATCATCCATTTGTCTGTCCCACAGGCTTATTGACCATGGTCTTGGCTCTGAGCATAGGCGCCATCTTTGAGATGACCCAGCTGGTCCTATTTATGTATTAATGGTGAGGGGACGTAGCCTTCTTTAAAATGCCACAACACCCTTTCGATGCCCAGGGTACTTGCATTCTGCCTCAGAAAGTCTGCGTGTGTCCCATGAGATTGAAATGGCCCTTTGCCACATAGGATGAGTTGGATGGGGACTGAGATGAGTCATGGGGTGTAGACGAGTGTCACTCCCGCTGGCCAGTCAAACAACAACAGGCAGGGTATGTCCAGGGGGTTTGTCCAAAGAGAAGGGCAGGCACTATAGTTTCTCTGGGTCACACTCAGCTGAGCAGTGTCCAGGCACGCTGCTGATACAGAAGAGGCTCCATCTCTCTCCCTCATGTGCACCACTAAGAAGGCCTCCTGGAGAGGCTGCTTCAGCAGCAACCTCAGGCCACTCCACTCTACCCCACGAGCCTCCTCTTTCTCAGAGCCCACCTCATCAGCCCACCAACCTCTCTTGCTCTCCCCTGCCAACACGAGCTACCCTTCCCAAAGTCCAGGGTTTTCTTTTATCTTGAGGCAGGAATGTTTACTTCTGAGGCTCTCCCAGATGTCTGCCCAAAGTGACCCTTACAGATCCTTTCCTATCCTGTAGCCCGGGCTTAGAAAACTCAAGAGCCAATCATATAGGATTCCTTTCTCCCTACGCTATGGTTGGTCATCTTTTCCTTGGGCAGTGGAAATGCATCCTGCCTGGGGGACTGAACAGGAGAAAGACCAATGCGAGAAGAAAATGTCCCCTGCATTCTCAAACTCATAATCAACCTTTAAAATGTCCTGGTCTTCCATAAAGTACTCTATGACTTCTAGGGACTATGGTTCTTGAACATGCTTAAAAGGTCAAGAAGAAGAATATCAGGATAGTGTTTCTTTAGCTGGAAAATGGAAAAGTCAACTGGGCTGCTGAGGGTGGGTGGGTGGGATGCTACTGTGGGACTTGCAGTTGGAGGAACAAAGGGACCGGGAGCTGTAATAGGTGGCTCTGGACCCCATCCTCAACACACACGCATGCACACACACACACACACGCATGCTTGCACGTATGTCATCTCAGAATATAATGTCCAAACATCATTATACATACGCCACCATGATTTTTTCCTAGACAAGGGAAAAGATCAATAGTAGATTTACGATTAAGAATCATGCATCCAAGATTTACTTACCCTTTAGGAAACATGTGACTTTGGGCAAATTCTCTCTCATTTCTGAACCTCTGTTTTTTCACCTGTTAAATAGAGATAATAATCTCTCTTTGCTGCTAGTCTCACAGAACCGAGAATTTTACATGAGACCCTAAACATAAAAATGCTTTGTAAACTGGAACCTATTATTACCTTCTCTCTAAGGTTCTGGGTTAGGAGGAACTATTCAGATAATCACCAAATTTGGAGAAAGTCAAGCAGAGGAGGAAGAAAAGCTGACCTGTGGGAGAATGTGAGCAGAAAGGCCCCAGGGTAGCTCCTGGGGGCCCCTCCAGCCAGTCGTCAGATGGGGCCTCACCTTCCAGCCAGTCTCCAAACAGGAATCCAGCTCTGATTTAGGGGGCTATGGAGACGGGGGGCGCCCCCTGAAAAGCCTACCTGGAGTCTGCTTCCCAGAAAGAAGTATAAAAATAAGTTTAAATCTATTCCCTGGATGTTTTTTGGCACCGTCATGCTCCTAGCAGGGAGATTTTAGAGTGAGCTAGGTATTCCAGTAAATGCTTCAATTTCCTGTGCACGTCAGACAGCGGTGCCTTCCCAATGTGGTTCGCAAGCTGCCCGCAGACGCTGTTGGAAATACAGGGTGCCCCCAGATTGTGGAATCAGGCTATGGGTCTGCTGCCCAGAAACCAACCTTGCCAGTGATTGTGGACACTCAAATGTAGACACTGAACACAAGGCTGCCACACTCATAGATGAACAACTCCATGCCCACACAAGAGAAAAACACAATGACGTTCTGGGAGGGAGGAGGGGGAGGAGCAGGGGAGAGGGGAGGAGGAGGGGGCTGGTGTGCTCCCACCTAATGGGCACAATGTGGGGTACACGGCACCTCCTAGGCAAAGGGCTCAAATGGAACAAAATTGGTTAGGGTCATAAATAGGCTTCAAGAGGAGTAACCAGGAGTGACATGGACTTCACTTAACAAACACAAGCAATGTAATCGTTTGTTCCTTCATATTAGTCTGAAACCGAATGATATCTATCTAATAGTTCCATTTGGTTAAGCTTCTCTTTCCATATCAGACAGTACCCTACGTGGCTTGTGTGTATTAATGCATCTGTATCCACAATCATTGTTATTATTGTTATTATTCCCAATTTACAGATGGAAACATGGAGCTCATGGTGGCAAGGGACTGCCCAAAGGTAACAGACGAGAATGACTCCCAAACCTGAAGTGTGCCCCCAGATCCTGGGCTTTCCAGTTGACATACATCTGGCCACACCTGCAGGCGACATACAACAGAAATATGGCATCCCTGCCCAAGGGCAGCTTAGGTCCCCCCAGCTTACACTGGACGAAGCCAGCAGCGTCCAGACTAAAGATGGCCCTCAGGGTCCAGCCTCCCACGCCAGGCAGCCCCTCTCTCTTTTATTGCATTATGTTTTGCTTCTTGAGATACATTTGTGATGTTTAATTTATACCCCCGATCATGAAGTGATTGCATCACTAAAAAGGCTGTGATGTTGATTTACACAGCAGTTGTCTGTGTCTGTTAATTAGAGAAATATCATTTGGCTTCCTACAGAAGAAAAACAATAAATTATAGAGGAGGGGGTGCAGTCAGCCCCCAACTCTATGCTGGTTACTCCTCTTGAAGCTTATTTATGATCCTAACCGATTTTATTCTGTTTAGGCCAACAATGTTCGGGGAAAAATTGTGACTTGGGCTGAGGCTAAAAGAATGGTAGAAAAAGAAAGATGGGAAAATAAATGTAGAAATCATCTCTATTCACAGATTGGTGCCTACAATCACTGGTGCACAAAATTGCAGAAGTGCGGGTCGGCTCCATCCAAGTGTTTTCTCCTCGGTCGCCACCTTCCACACCCCATCTCTAATGCCCACATCACTATCCCCACGGCAGGATGCTTTTTAGCAAAGCCAACAAATAAGCAAATTTGAAGAGCAGGGGAGTTCATTGCCTCTTATAACAGCGACTCTGTACAGTGCACTGTGAACGCAGACAGGGAATGCCTTTTCATCCAAGGCGTTATTATTGACCTCATGTATGCCCGAAGGCTAATACAAAGAATAAGATCTTTCTTCATTCATTCATTCAATCACTATTCACTCAGACAACCTTAACAACCACCTCCTACACGACAGGCAGTGGTAATGCTGGACACACGGGGGCCAGCGGACATGGTCATAACCCCGGAGCTCTTGGAATTGATTCTCTAAGAGGGGAGGTGCCATGAACCAGGTATCAGACAGAGGGGGGTGAAATTGCAGCTGCGTCATCTGCTATAAGGAAGAGGAACAAGGGATTATGGGAGGCTTCCATGAAGAAGTTAAGTCTCCAGGCCAAGTTGGCCTGGCTCAGACAGAGAAGAACATTCTAGACAGAAGGATCAGCATGTGCGCAAGCTGCCACATGGAGGAGGAGGGGTGAACGCAGGCCTGAGAGATGCCCAGGGGCCCGCACTGGACAGCTGGCGGGTGTGATGGGACACGAGACTGCAGCCACCGCAGGGCTCGTTCACGTGGCCTCGCAGGTGAGATTTTGGAAGAGGGGTGGGGGCAGGCCACACAAGGCCCACAGGCACAGAAGTGGCTTTTACCCCGGGAGCAGTGGGAAGCCCCTGTAGGGCTTCAAGCTCAGGCACAGGGCGGTATGATCATATTTACATTTTGAAAAGGTCATTGTTTTGCGCCTTTAAGAGAATTTGAGTTTTCTGAGATTGAAAGGGCTGCAAGTTTAAGCTTAGGGAGCAGCTCCCCCGTGGAAGTGGAACATTACGGAATGTCAAGGAACATGGCTAAACCAGGGCTCCAACATCTCTGCTGGGGAGGAACCCGACGTCCCCTCAGCCTCCCCACCCATGGACTGTCTGGGCACCATGAATATGCATGTCTGGAAGCTTTGGTCTTGCCACTGGCAGACGGGACAGCAGAATAGGGAGGAAGATGGATTGACGGAGGGGACGGCAGGCGTCACATCTGCTCTTGCCCCGCTCCCCGACCTGGATCAGAGCCCTTGTTATGACTGGGGTGAGAACTGGAATGTGTTGGTGAAGAGCCTTTTGAATTCTGCTCCTTCTAATCCCTCCCTCCAAAGCACCCTCGTGGACCACTCAGGTTAAGACATTCCCCAATAGGTTCCCCTGTGTATTTCCACCATGAAACGTTCCAGTGCATTTATTCACTTCTTCATTTGTGTATTCCACTGCAATGAGAGCAGATGTCTCTCCTTTGTCCCTCTATTTATCTTTATAACGTACATGGTCCCTGCCACATGGTAGCCTTTGTGCCATGAATGAATGGTGGGCGAGTGAGTTATGACTCCAGAGCATTAGCAGACCTTATTCTGGGACGGAGCTAACGTGTGCTGAAAGGAAAATACAAAGAGGTTAGGACAGGGAGGATTAACAGCGAGGGGTGCTTTTATTCTAGGGTGCTCGGGGAAGCCCTTTCTGATGGTACTTGAGAGAATGAGCATCAAGGTGTTTGGAAACAGAGCTTCCCGGCAGAGGAAAGGGCAAGGAGAAAAACCACAAAGACTTGCTGGGAGTCACTCGTGGGTCACGGCTGATGCCCATGTTTTCCTGTCTGAAAACTGGGAAGGATGGGATTGTTGTTCCCTGAGATTAAGTCTGTGGGGACACATGTGGGTGAGGTCTCCCTAGGTGACACTAGCTGGGGTCACGGCAGGACTCCGTCAACTGGCCCCACAAAGGAGATTTTGGAAACAAGGAGCCAGGGAGAGAGAGAAAGAAATGGTGAACGCCAGGTAGGACTGTCACTGTCACACTGGATGTTACCAGAGCCCAGGGGAGGTGTCCCCCTGGGAGGACAGGGTGTGGGAAAGCTGCAGAAAATGTGTGGGTGGGAGGAGGTTGGGGAAAGCCATGGCACTGAATGAATATATTATTTTCGTAACCACCTAGTGCTATTGGGGTGCATGGCGGGGGGTGCTACAGTGTTTCCTCCTACAAAGGAGAAAAGACTAGAAGTCTAAGTGGTGTTTTTGTTTTTGTTTTTTTGTTTTTTTGGCCGGGGCTGGGTTTGAATCCCCACCTCCAGTACATGGGGCTGGTTCCTTACTCCTTTGAGCCACAAGCACCATCCAGTTTTTTTTTTTTTTTTTTGCAGTTTTTGGCCAGGGCTGGATTTGAACCTGCCACCTCCAGCATATAGGGCCAGTGCCCTACTCCTTTGAGCCACAGGCACCACCCCTTTTGTTTTTTTTTTTGAGACAGAGTCTTACTCCATCACGCTGGGGTAGAGTGCTGTGGCATCATAGCTCATCACAACCTCAAACTCTTGGGCTCAAGAGATCCTCTTGCCTCCCAGTAACTGGGACTACAGGCTCCTGCTATGATGCACGGCTAGTATTTTGGGGATATTTTTGTTTGTTCTTTTTCTATTTTTAGTAGAGACAGGGTCTCACTCTTGCTCAGGTTGGTCTTGAACTCCTGAGCTCAAGCAATCCTCCCACCTCAGAGTGCTAGGATTATAGGTGTGAACCACCACACCCAGCCAAGACTAGGTTCTTGATGACTTCTGAGCCATGGATACCCCACTTCTGTATCCCAAATTCTTCCTGAAAGCACTGATAGAGGGCAGGCAGGAGAAACAGCACAGTGAATGAGAACACTTCAGCCCATTGTGAACAATCTCCAAGCTGGACACAGAAGGCTTCTTGCTCTCCCCCATATAACACAGCTTATGACTCATCTTGGACCCAGACTTTGCTGGCTTTGCAGTTGAGGACCGTGGAGTCTGCAGCCGG
The DNA here is from genome assembly GCA_963574655.1 of Perodicticus potto. Taxonomy (NCBI): domain Eukaryota; kingdom Metazoa; phylum Chordata; class Mammalia; order Primates; family Lorisidae; genus Perodicticus; species Perodicticus potto. The sequence goes on along the minus strand of CAUYRH010142625.1, from coordinate 24,416 downwards.
GGGTCACGGTGGGTTTTTGGAGAAGGCTGTCCTGCCCTAAAGCCCCAGGGCTGCGTTTTGATTTCATTCAGATCCCACTTCTGAACCAAGCAAAGGGAAAAGACAGCCTCAGAAAGCACCTTCCAAATACATACGCAGTCATATCCCAGCTGTCTACACAGGCAGGGGCGGAGACCTACAACTCTTAGCTTTCCTTTTAAATCTGCAACTACCCCTGTTAGTCTCATTCCACCACAGAAAGATGCCCCACAAGGCAAGAAATAGGCACCCTCTGATGCATCTGGGATATTACTTATTTCTACTTTTTAGACAAGTGTTGGTGTTTTTGAACACAGAACTTCTGTTGGAGAGCAAGCCCATCTTGGAAACCATCCTTCAGGGGGTGAGTGTCCCTCAAGGCTGCACACGCTGAAGCTCTCACCCCCAGTACCTCAGAGTGAGACCACATTGGGACCGTCCAGAAGGTGATTAAGTTACAGCCAGATCATTAGGGTGGGCTTTAATCTAATGTGACTGGCTCATCCTTATAAAGAGGTCAGGGTGCAGACAGGATGCCATAGCGGGAGGACCGTGCGAAGATGGTCCCCTGCCAGCCGAGAGGAGAGGCCTCGGGAGACGCCAGCCCTGATGATCGTGAACTCCCAGCCCCCAGAACTCTGAGAAGAGTGGGTGTCTGTTGTACAAGACACACAGTCTGTGGTGTTTTGTTGCGGCAGCAACAACAAATTGCCACTCTCACCCCACACGGTGCCTGGAAGAGAGGCTCTCTTCGAAGTTTGGTTTGCTAATTTGGAGGAATATTGTGAAAGTCTCAGCATCCTCTGAACTCTTATCAGGGACTGCAACCCTCCAACTTGTAAGGACCCCTTACCCAAGAAAGACGCTCCAACCTCCTTCTTTTCCTTCCTCTCCTTTGAATGCCCATGACATAAACCCTGCAATGACTCTAGACCAGGGATGCACATAAACATAATTTTGTGACATTGTCTTCACCAGACATTGCTTTGCTGGCTCCACCTCAGAGCTAGTGGATTAGAATCTCGGGGACTTTGGGAAGGGAATGACACCTTCAGGAAGAAGTCACAATGTAACCGGAGAGACCACACACAGCAAGTGGCCCACATGGCACTTAGTGTAAAGCACACACCTAGGTCTTAATATATGGCACAGTTTTACAAAATCCATGTCTTCAGCCCCACGAGGAGAATCCTATGCTCTGCTCCAGTGCATAGCGGCTGGTACTTTGTACACAGTAGGTACTCAATACTTGTCAATCACTGCTGGAGCACGTAAAATATTGTATCCCCTTATGTCTGAAGCTAGATATTTTGTCTCTGAGTTCTTGCAGGACTTCTTTGCATCAGGTCATTTTATAAAATTCCATTGTATATATTTTTTATATTGAACAAAAGGGGAACATGGAAAGCTGCGGTCAAATGTTCCTTGGGTGGCTCCCAGTGAAGCCCCTCCTAGTGTGAACAGCCTGGTGAAGCCCCTTCCCACGTCGTAGGACCAGATGAGCGGGACAGTGGCAAGGATGATATAAGCTGAGGCCTGTAAGCTCAAGGACCAGCAGGATAGAATGTCATGGGAGTCACAGACATAACTTTCCATCTGAATGTCTATTAAAATTTTAGTACGTGGGCCATGATGAAAGTTTTTAGATACACAAAAATCAAGACACAAAATCCATGTGGATGGAAACACATGCAGACCTCCCAGCAACGCTGACAAGCTGAGCAAGGAAAGCCTGCAGCGGTGAATCAGAAAGGACACTGTCGGCTGTGTTTCTTGGAAGTCAAGCAATGGGCCATAATAGAGTCTGTCTCAAAACTTTCATAGTGACTCACATAGTATACCTTATGCAACCAAAATAGCATCATTTTGAAATAAGATCAATATATTTTTAAAAGGTACTGTGATATTTTACCTTTTATTTTTCAGACTGTGCTTTCAAAATCTCTTGCGTGCTTTTCACTTAAAGTACATCTCAGTTCAGACGAAGCCCATTCTGAGTGCTGTAGAGGCATGTGCGGTGATCATGCAAGGCAGTGAAGGCTTGGGCATCATGCTTGCCCTCTTGGAACTCATGCTGTCAGGATGCTCCCTTTGGGAGCCATCCTCTGTGTCCTGAGAAGGCCAAGCCAGCCATGAAGGAGAACTAGATGCGGCCAACAGCCATGCCCAGCTCCTAACTGGCAGCCAGCCCTCCAACTCGCCACCCATAAGAGTAAGTGATCTTGGAAGTGGATCCCCCAGCCAGCTTGGAGCTCTTCCAGCTTATGCCACATGGAACAGAGATGAGCTAAGCAGTTGTAAATGTTTGAAGCCATCAGAATATGATGATTTTTCTTAAAAGGCAATAGATGAGAGTTACCAAGGAGATCAACTGATGAAACATTCATTGGAGTCACTGGAAAGTGAAATGGAGTAAAAGTTGGTCTCCATCTAAAAGGAACGTGAAGACCAGCTGGAAAGACCTTTCACTGCGGTGGTGAGAGTGTTCACTGGGGGCTCACAGGTGCCGGCTCCAAAGCTGGCTTTGCCGCTAGGGGGCAATGTATTCTTAGCCAGCTCAATTCCTCCCTCTGAGCAATTGTAGTGCTAACCCCTTTCTTATAAGCATAATGTGAGGATTGAAGGAGGTTATAGATATAAAAGAAAGAACAGGAAAAAAAAATCAAAAATGTTCAAAAATAATAAAAGATGTCCTGATCTTTTCCATCTCTGCATGTTCTGGGATTCAGTAAATGATATTGTATAAACAAATGGATGACAAAACAAATAAACAAACAAAACAAATGAATGGGGGAAATATCACAGCACAAGAAAGAAAAAGAGAAAATGGTGGCTGGACCTACGATTTCTGGCTAAAACCAACCACAACAATAACAAGGAACCGTGGAAGAGAGGGGTGAATGGCTGGCACTCTGCGAGGACTCACGTGTTCCAAGGAGTATGCAAAATAGCAAACGCATTTTCCTGTACATTCATTTGCATTATTACTGCAGCAACACAACAGTTCTCCAAAGTACGCGTTTAGGTTTCTTGACAGAGGGACTGAAGTCCAACTCAACTAGACAGAAGAAGGAAGATGTCGTGCACCATAGGTCAGCAGGGTGACTATAGTTTGCAATAATCAATGTACATTTCAAAACAGCTAGAAAAATAGCTAGAATAATAATAATTTGAATGTTCATGGTGTAAAGAAGAGGTCAATCCTTAAGATGCCACATATCCAATTGTATTGATTTAATGTTTACAAATTATATGAATATATATAAATTATCGCATGTACCCCCAAACAGCTACATCTGTTGTGTGTCAGTAAAAAAAAAAAAATTAAAAATAAAGGTACAAATAAGAAGTAAATTCATAAGACACCATCAACGGGAAACAATTATTATTTCATCTAGGCTTATCCCAACTTCAAAGAAAAAAGAGAGAACCAGGAGTAGAAAAGAACATCGGTGAGACTGTCATTAAAGAAGTGCCATTTGTACCCGAGTGACAAGAAATGGGGAAAGGGAAAGATGGAGACAGGAGGAAGGGTCAGAGACTCTCACACAATGACTCGAGGAGGAAGAAAAAGGAAGAATAGGAGAAGAAGGGGAAAAGAGAGAGAGGAGTCATGGAGGGCGGACCTGACCCCAGCAGCCCCTGCAGCTTGGCTGCCCTGTGTGTGGCCTGGAAGGGATCTACACTTAGCTTCGTGCTCTGCTGTCACTATCTTGAAATTCTTTATTTTAGATCAAGGATCATGTTTTCACTTGACGCCGGACCCCACAAATTCTTCCATATTGTTTGCACGTGGATCTTTCACTGTGAATCCCCGTCGACATCATTGTGTACACGGGGCTCATTTTCATGAAATGATGAGTGAACCTGCCTATCTGGACACAGAGGGGAGGAAATCGGAAGAACTCAGGGGCTGAGAGGCTGTGGGGAGAGAGGTGAAGAATCACAAGCATTGCCTGCGAAGGTGACCCCAACGGTGGCCATCTCTCCTCCAGGGAGCTGAGCACGGGTCACAAAGAGAAAGGCACACTCTTGCCTGCCGGGGTCAGCCCTGAGAGGTGTCTCCATGGCCGTATCATGAGCTGACAGGATTCTTTAGCCCCTAGATTTTGCACCTGCCCCACTAAGCCTGATAGAACACGCACAAAATCCTTAAGGTATCATTTATCACCCACTCATTCGTTCCCTCATCATTTTGTGAATTCCCAAGAAGTGCCAGGTTCAATGCTGATCTTAAAAAGAAGCAAAAATAAATAATTTCACCCCTTTCTTCAGGAAGCTCCTAGCTACTAGTTCATGGCCTCAAATGTGTAATGTACATCAAAAGCAGAATGTGAGAGACAGTTAAGTGATGGGACATTGAAAAAGTTAGCTTATAAACCCAGATGCACTCTGAGTCGGCCCTGAGTGAAGAGTAGAACTTTGGGACTTGGCTCCTAACCTCAGTCTTTTCATTTACTTTTTTTTTTTTTTTTCCCAGATAGATTCTCATTCTGTTGCCCTGGGTAGAGTGCCATGGAGTAATAGTTCATAGCAACCTTGAACTCTTGGGCTCAAGCAATCCTCCTGTCTCAGCCTCCCGAGTAGCTGTCATGACATCAGGTGCCTGGTACAATACCCGGCTAGTTTTTCTATTTTTAGGAGAGATGGAATCTCACTCTTGTTCATGCTGGTCTCACATTCCTGAGCTCAGGCGATCCTCCTGCCTCGGCCTCCCAAGTGCTGGGAATACAGGCTGAGCCACCACATCCGGCCTCCTCATTTACTCTTTCAGCACCTCTGCTTCTAGGGGATCTCAGAAAAACAGGCTCCCCCCACAGCTGATATGACACCCCTTACTGCTCCCACCTGCAGGTACGATCTCGCCACCCCAAACTTCTAGAAGCACTGAACGGGAAGCACAGGCAGAGCAAACACGGGCATACCGACTCTGCTCAGCTGAAAGATACAGGGAGGAGGCGTGGCTTGAGATGAGAGCCACGTGTCAATTCCCACGCAGCGGGAAGGACTCTCATTCTGTAAAACCAAAGCGCAATGGAATCAAAGTGGTGACCCCACCACTCCCCAGTCTAGAACCGAGTGAACCAGGAACCAGCTCATGTTGCAAAAGGAAAAAGAGTAAGTCTAAACAAAACAGAACATTTCATCCTTCAAGCAGCATTCCTAGAAGCTGCGGTAAGAGGCTTGAGGAGAGCTCCGGCCACTCGCCTTTCTCCCTCCCTGCTCCCCGGGCTTTCATAAACACTTACCATTTCATAAAAGTTACAGTTTTACACATGATTTCTAAGCTGCCAAAAATGTACAGTGTGCACGGCCCTGCCTGCCCCGACATGTTTTATAAACATAACAAGCTGTAGCAGCCACCCCAGATGTTTTCACAACTTATTTTTTTTTTCATAATTTAAAATCTGTTCAACCTGATGTTTTTTGCTTCGTGTGCATTTCAACTGTAAAAAAGGAAACTGGAATATTATTCATGTGGCGCTATGCTGTTACACCTAATTTCTTCTCAAGTTCACACTAAACTGAAATGTCTCTAGGAACCTTAAAAAAGGCAACAGCCGAGAAAGTGAGGAAATATGTCAGGCACTTGTAAATAAACAGCTGGCTCCCGACATATGGATTTTCTTCTATATTTTTCAGGTGCCACAATCTCCCATCCGTATCTGCCAGCCCTGCAGCGCACGGCATAATTCAACTGTAATTGATAACGAAAAGGCAGATGGAGAGGACTGCCAGCTCCTCCCTCGAATCTCTGGGGACGCTGCGGAAATCAAAGCAGATGGCCCAATTGCATCTTCTTTATGTGTTGCTGCAAGCTCCTCTGTCTGCAGGATAATGGATCATTACGGCCTGCTGTGTACAAACACCAATATGCTTTTAAATCTGGTTCTCAAGCTTATGAAAAAGCACTATATTTCATATTAATTTGTGAAGCTGCACTTAACAAGGTCCACTGTTGTTAATTTATGGTTTGATCGGACGGGAGGGAAAAGTTCCCATGGAGAGCTCTCCCGCGTCCCCCCTTCCCGGTTCTGGCTGGCTCTCCCTCCCCAGCCCTGCCTCCCATCCACCCAGCGGTGGTCAGCTGGAAGGAAGGCAGTATCCAGATCTCCTGCTCTGATATTTAATTGATGGATTGGATTCCAGCAGTGAGGGGTTTGCTGAACATGCCGTTGGAGAGAAGGTTGGGTTTTAATTCTCTATCAGTGGCATAGACAAGGTAAAGGAGGAAAGGCTCAGAAACATTCTTTCCAAACTGCCTGTTGCCTCCTCTTCCTGTGTCTCCAACATAAAAACAAAAGATGGCAAGGGGAATAATCAACAATTAATAATCAACCTGTTCATCACAATTTTTACAAGAAGGGGTTCATGGCAAAATTGCAAAATCAGAAAGGTTTCAATACTTATACTTTTTTTTTTTTTTTTTTTTAAGACAGAGTCTCAGTCAATTGCCCTGGGTTGAGTGCTGTGGAGCCACAATGCGCAGCAACCTCAAACTCTTGGGCTCAAGAGATCCTCTCATCTCTGCCTGCCAAGTAGCTGGGACGACAGGAGCCTGCAACAATGCTGGACTAGCTTTTCTATTTTCAGTAGAGACAGAGTCTCGATCTTGCTCAGGCTGATCACAAACTCCTGAGCTCAGATGATCCGCTCACCTCTCCCTCCCAGAGGGCTGGGATTACAGGCGTGAGCCACCATGCCCAGCGGTACACACAGTCAACTTTGACGAGACCTCCTTTCCTCATTGAAAAATATTTTTGAGCCCCCACTACGTCCCAGAAAACATCCTGATGACAAAGGAGACCAAGGAGGATGTGAAAGGATGCCCGTGCCTCTGGCAGTTTGTGACTGTAGCTGCAAAGGGGAGCTTGAGGCAGGAGGGGGCTGCAATAGGAACTCAGAGGCAGAAAAAATCAAGCCTGCTTGGGGACCTAGAAGTTGTGCTGTGACCTGTGGGATGAGTAGGACTTGGCCCGGTGACAAAATTTGCAGAAGACATTGAGGCCTTACTTTAATAGATTTTGTGATGGAGAACCTTTAAGGAACCTTGAACTGGAAGGTAAAGGAATCATGTTCCTCCGTCCTGCCTTGGGCCTGCCTCAATCCATTGTCCCTGTCCAGAGGAGTTGGACAGCCAGCAGTGAACACACTCTTTGTCCTGAGATGCTTATAGCTGAACATCAAGAGGCTAGGGTACCAGCCACATACACGGGAGCTGGTGGGTTCAAGTCCAGCCTGGGCCTGCCAAACAACAATGACAACTACAACCAAAAAATAGCTGGGCATTGTGGCAGACACCTGTAGTCCCAGCTACTTAGGAGTCTAAGACAAGACAATTGCATAAGCCCAAGAATTTGAGGTTGCTGTGAGCTGTGATGCCCATTGCACTCTACCCAGGGTAATAGCTTGAGATTCTATCTCAAAAAAAAAAAATAAATAAAAAATAAATAAATAAATAAATAAATAAAATAAAAATGGGGTTGCAAGTCAAATGCCTACAAGGATCTGGCAGGTCAGAAAACTGGGTGCAGCTGTGCAATAAAAGCGGATGAGCTGGGGCCAGGGAACTGGGAGACGGGCTGTGTAGGGGAAAGAAACCCTTCTACTGGCCAGGGGTGATGTGAGCCCCCAGTCCGTAGTTCTTGCCTTTGAGTGTTAGAATTAATTAGTAGTGGGAGGATTAGAGGAATCAGTAAATTGGAATAAAACTACAGTTAAATAGAAGGGGCAAGATCTAGTGCTTGAAACACAACAGGGTGGCTGTAGTCAACAATAATGTACAGTATACTTCAAGATAGCTACAAGGGTAGGACTGGAATGTTCCCAACAAAAAGAAATGATACATTTTTGAGATGGTAAAATCCCATTGACCCAGATTTGATCATTACATTACTATCAAAATACCCCAGAAATATGTACAACTATTATGCATGCCTAAATGTTAAAGTTTTTTAAATTAAAAATCAATGAAACCAAAAAACTAACTTCACACGTGTCACCTCATATATTTTTCTCAGGAAGCCCCACTAAGTCCCCCCAAACCAGGAAACAGTGACTTTCTTCCGTCTCATTGACGTGGCTCCTTACAGATTTGCCCCCATTCAGAGCAGGAGTGAGAGAAGCAACTCGAACAACAGGGCAAAAGGCTGCTTGCTGCCCACACCTGAGCTCTGACACTGTCCTCACCCAGGCTCCAGGAACCAGCGTGCCTCATGCTCTGCCTGGGTCTCAGGTTTTAAGCCATGTTATTAACAACAGTGACAATTGACAAAAATTTTAAATCGGAGCTGGGCACCTGTAGCTCCTCGGTTAGAGCACCAGTGCCATGCACCAGGGCTGGTGGGTTTGAACCCACCCGGTCTGCTAAAAAAAAAAAAAAACAAACAAATTAGCTGAGTGTTGAGGAGGGCACCTGTAGTCCAAGCTACTTGGAAGGTGAGATAAGAGGAGCTCATAAGCCCAAGAGTGTGAGGTCCCTGTGAGCTGTGACGCCACGGCACTGTACTGAGGGCAATACTGAGACGCTGTCTCGAAAAGAAAAAAAAAATGTTAACTGGGAGACATGACCTACAAAGCTTCTTCTAAAATTTCAGCATCTCTGACAAGCCCCATACACAACATCACTGGGCAACAGCTGCTGGGAGCTGAGGAACCTGGGATACCTCCCCTCACACCCCTGCTGTGGCCCTGGCCATACTTAGAACCCACCAGTCAGGGGGCTCCTTCCTCACCTTCTTTCCATGTGAACCAGCAACTCCTTATAAAACAAGGCAGCTTCAATCCACAAGGTAAAGCCTTTTGTATAGGCTTTGTGACGGTAAGTAATGTAAGTATCTTTCTTCTTATAGACAAACAAAACGATGTAAAAAATTTTTTTAAAAAAGCAAAGCTCACACACAGCAGAACCTAACGTCTTTTTGCCCCCAAACACAATTCATTACATAGTCATCACAACCGAGACATGATGCTCAGGTGGATTACCTCATTTGCTAAGTTTTTTCAGTGAAAGCATAAAATAGTTGATGGTTCATTACTAAACAAGCTTGAGCCGTAATCGTATTTTACAGACAGGGGACTGCGCTGTCTTCTAGAATCAAAGCAGTAGAGGAAGACATGAAGAATGCTGTGTCTTCGGGTGACCTGGATAACCACAGGAATAAGAAGTTTCAATATGCCAGAGGTGGTGGGTTCAAACCCAGCCTCGGCCAAAAACTACAAAAACAAAAAAAGGAGTTTCAATAGCTAAGAGTCCCAGGCCTTGCTCCTGATCTCTTTTTCAAATCTATACAAACTTCCCTTTTCTAACATCTTTTGAAAGAAGCAAAAGTTTAATTGAACGTGGACGTGATTGTACCTAACTTATTCCATGCTCTTCTGATAGGATGGGGGCGATGATTGGGGATAAATTTCTTTACCTCATTTCCCACATTTATAAATAAAAGAATAGAGCCAGAGGTAGCTCGACAGTCTGTATTATGCACAAGGCATTCTATGGGTCTTAGAATTTACCGATGCTCTCATCCATTCATGCATTCAACTCTCAGGTGTCAAGTACCCGCTGTGATCCAGACTCCTTCCAGTTCAACTATTGTTGTTTATGAAGAATTGAATGTATCTGGCTTTAACACATGTTCATGGACAGCCAGACATTTTATTCCCTCCTTCCTCCCTTTTCCCCATTTTGGCTTTGCAAAATGAGGAACCACGCATACATCTATCTTCAACAGTAGGGAACAGAGGCTAATTGTACTGGGGCTTGGGAAGACCCCTAGAAGCATATTCTGAAACAGAGTAGGGACCCTCTCCGTGGTGCCTTCTCCCAGAATTTCTAGAGGGAAACCAACTGATAGCTCAACCACTGTCTCCCAACGATGGGCTGGCTTAGCTGCCTCCCATGCTGGTCTGTGCCCTTCTAAAGGTCCACGTGCCAACATGTAGTGAGCATGGCCTTTGGACCACAAGGATCTGAGTTCAAATCTTGGGCCTGTACTTATAGCTGTGTGATTTTGGACTGCTTGTTCAATCTCTCTGGGTCTCCATTCATTCCTTGAATAAAATACGATAAATAAGAGTTAAATCATAGTTATTTATAAAGAAACAAAATAAGGCTGAAAACATCTCACAATACTAAGTGTCATTGGGATCATTCCCATGTTTCTGGAGCAGTGGTTCTCAACCTTCCTAATGCTGCAACGTATTTTCATTGTTAAAAAGTGGTCGCGACCCACAGGTTGAGAACTGTTGCTCTAGAGGCTGTGTCATTTTCCCACAGACCCCCAATATGCATACTGCTCAGACAATGTGTTTTGAGCTAAAAAGATTCTTTCCCAGCCTAACCCACCATCTGGACTGGCCTCCTTTCAACTGGAATTAGCAATGTCAGAGCTTACTGTTATATCCCTTGGTGTCTCCAAACATTAGCATCATGGCCAGTTTTTTCTCCTGAAGTGCAAAGATTTTTCAAACCAGAAAAATCTAAAAGCATTAAGAGATGTGAGCCTTGTGACTGGGGGTTCTAGTTTGCAATTTCTCTGGGAGAAAAGATGACTCCTCAATGATGGCATTATTTAGCAAACATGGGATGATTTCAAGTCACCCTGGCTCGAGAACTCCTGGGGTTGAGGTTGCAGCTGTTGGTCCTGACCCTGAGCGGGTCACTGAGTCTTTGCAGAGTATCCCACATGGCATCCTCAGTACAGGGTAAACTTGAAGCCTCAGGGTAACCCTGAGTAAAAATCTCAGATGCTTTGTGGAAGTTGGCACCTGTTTATGGGAAGCTCAGCAGGGCCTTGAGATTGCAACATCATCTTGCCAGAAAAGACATATATATATATGTCTGTGGGTGAAGAGTGTCTCACTTTCTTCCAGGACTGTCCCTCACTTTCTCTAACCCATCAAATGGGATTTCATTGTCCCAACTCCCAGGAATGTTTTGAAGTTAAGTTGAAATCTATAAATGAGAGTTCTGAAATACCACATGTATGCAACAGTGCCATTATTATTAGTGAGGCAATGGGGCAGCACGCCAAAGAATGCAGGATTTAGGGTTGGTTAGAAATCAGCCTACAGCCACTTGTGGGCCTCAGGTTCTTACTTGGAGAATGCTGACAACTTCCTAACAGGGAGAAAAACTGGCAAAGTGTTAGCATCCCGTTTGGCACGTGGTGATTAAGAACAACAATAACAGTGATAATGGAATAGCAACAGGACTTAACATACATCGAATGTTTTCCAGGTTCCGGGTATGGCATCGAATACCTTACAGGTTTTTATCCCATTTATTCCCCATAATAACCCTGAAATTGGTGCTGTTAATACCCGCACTTTACCATTTAGAAACTGAAGCCCAGAAAGATGAAATAATCCGACCAGACTCAAAGTGGATGGGCTGAAACAGCCCTGAGCTCAGAAGTGAGACGCTGCAGTGAGAACTATTGTTCATCATTATTGGGAAAGCTGGATTATTGCTTCCAAGTCATCTAGCCCAGCACCTGTGCCTTTGTCCTGCTCATACTGTCTTTGCACTATCTGCTATGGGGCCAAATCATTCACATTTTGCTCAAATGATCCTGATCTTGGGAACCTCACTACTTGAGACTGCCCAGCAGCAGCAACGCTGCATGACCCTAACTCTCCTTAAACGGCTACAGAGGATTTGTGCCCTGAGAGATACCCAGGAACGAGAAGCAATTAGGGAACAGTCACAGATCAGAAGCCCCTAAGGAAAAATAACAACTAAATGTAATGTGGAATGCTGAATTTGATGCTGGAAGAGAAAAAGAACATTAAGGAAAGACTAGGCCTTTCATCTAGTTAATACAATTGCACCAATGTGATGTTAATTTCCTGGCTGTGACCATTTCGCTGTGGTTATGGAAGATGGCAACATTTGGAAGCTGAGTAAAGGGGGTGCACAGAAACTCTTTAGCCTTGCAACTTTTCTGTAAGGGTACAATTAGTTCAAACTAACATTTTGAACAAAGGAAACAAAAGAAAAGTGAATGAATGATGAGAAAGAGATTTTTCTAGTAAAAAAGGAGGCCCATAGAGAGAGAGAGGGAGAGTTCCTGAGGTATGATCCACATGGAACTTTCCATCAGAAGCAAACAGAGACATCATCCTGGCAGGGGGATCCACTCCTCAGATGTCAGAAGTTCCTTTGTCTATGCCCAGCACACTCTCTGTCTGTTCCAAGTCACCCGCAGGTACCTGCTACAGGATTCGGCTGTGTCCTGGAACTGCTCACCTGCAGAACTGATAGCTGCCCACTGGGAAGGAGGGGCCACACCTTGGGCATTTGGGGCTTCAGTATAGTGCCTAATAATACTCTATAAAGGTCCACTAATGAATACAGAGGGTCCTTGACTTACCAATTTAGGGGTTTTCATCTTTACTGTGAGTTTATGGGGTATAACCCCATGGTAAATCAGGGAGCTCCTTAACATTTATCATGGGGTCATGGCTTCTGCTGAATGCAGATCGCTCACACCACTGTCAAGTCAAAAAATCAGTAAGTCAAACTATTGTAATTCAGGGTCCCTGTGCTCTGCTAGCAGCCTTAAATGCATTTTGACTTCACGGTATTTTCAGCCTACATTGTGTTTACCAGGAACATCTTATGGATAGGTGGGTGGATGGGAGGTGATTTTCAGCTGGCTGTTAATCACTCCTTTGGGCCAAAATAATTCAATGTTAAAGATGTGAAGCTTACTAAATGTAGAATATAAAGGTCTGAACACAATAGCTAAGAAAATGCCATGAAGGCTATGTTAACCAGTTCGATGAAAATGTTTCAAGTTGTATGTAAAACCAGCACATTGTACTCCATGATTCCATTGATGTACACAGCTATGATTTAATTTTTAAGAAAAGACATTTAAACAGAAAAAAAGATGAACTTTAAAAATAGTTTTGAAATGCAGTTATATAGATTATATGCCTAAGAAACACTTTACACAGAATATGAAATTGCCTCTGTAATGTTCTGTGAAATTGACACTTGTGTGGAATTTTAGGGGTTAAATCCTTAGGCAACCTGCCACGTCTGCGTTATCCAGGAGGCAAGTCAGTTGTTTATTCTTCAGTCTTGTCCTTTTGAAACTCAGATCAGAAGCTACCCCTTTCCTACTCCTCCTCCTTTCCCATGTTGTACATTTGTTTATCATCGGTCTCCACGGCAGGGTGTACGTTCCATGAGAAGAGGGACCATGCGGCTTAGTCCAGCACCGAGCTCACAGCTCGAGGCTAGCATAGGCGTTGATAAACTCTGATCAAACATGTGGCTATTTTCTATCCAGGAGCTGTTCCTTACAGGTAATAAGTTGCTGTCACGGATTCCATCTGGGTCTCCTAAGAGCACAGAGAGATGCTTGAAAATCAAGACACTCAGAGAGAAAGTGGACGTCCCATGGCCACCATTGAGGAGCCCAAACTCTAACTCAAAGCTCTGACCTCATAACATCAGAAAGGACTGACTCAGTACTCTTCCAGGAAATGACCGCTAAATGTGTTAACTTGAAAAAAAAATGGATTCCACCCCATTCAACTTACCGCTCAGACGCCAGTTCACCTGCTTGCACACCACAGTGAGCGCCACCATAAGAGACCTGATGGGATTCCAGCCCCCACCTCACAGGGTGGGTGCTGATTACAGCAAGACCTCAGGGCCCCCAGCCCCTCACTGTGTGTCAGAATGTGCCCCTGAGGTAGGAACAAACCAAGGTGGTTTTATCTTTCCCTCCAATGCAGAACAAGATGCTGTTGTTTCGAGATTTCCTGGGTATCATTTCAGTAACCACCTTGTAACAATCCCAGGTTACCGCCTGCCATGTGGTCTCTTTTCCCTGCAGAAGAAAGTGTTTTATCCTTCTCTGCTTCACTCGCTTCATTCCTGGGCTCACTGAGGTTTATTAAGGCAAATGGGATGTGGATTTTTGTTTTGTTTTGTTTTTGTTTGTTTGTTTGTTTGTTTGTTTCAGATGAATTGAGCAATGAGCATATTTTTTCAAGTCAACAAATTTAGTGGTCACATCCTTGATGGGAATCAAATAAGAGGAGGTCAGTGGGGGTGTTGCTTAAAGACTTCTTAGGTCAGAAGAAAAGTCATAAACATCCCTGACTACAAAAAGGACTCTAGGTTCAAAGGGACTCCTGCATCCTGCTCTCATTCTCCACCAGCCTCCTGCCTCCAATGAATGGGCAATACCAGAGCTCGGGGGAGCTGGGAGGGCCTTCTACCATAGGTGTGGGCTGGTCTCTGTGACCAGCTGTCACTGGGGTCGGGGATAGATGTCTCAATTTTCACCTCCCCTCCCCCGAGTTCATCACTTTATAGCTGCCAAATCTCCCCCCCCCCCATTGCTTCATAGCCTTTGCTGAATATCCCCATTCAGACATCATTGACTTCATTGTGCAAGTGGGACAGCATAGATTTGAAGAGGTAACATGGCTTGTCCAAGTCTGAGGGGAGGGACCAGGAGGAAACTGTTGGTTCTGTGCCTCCTTCTGAGATCATGGGCTCTGGACACAGCCTGCTGGCACTGGATCCTGGGTCCTATGCTCACCAGCTGTGTAACCTTGGACCCTTCACTGGTTATTGACAGTTTTCTCATCAGTAAAGTGGGAATAGTAATAGTCCCCAGCTCCAAAAACAAGCACATAGAGAGGGTTTTGTGCAGTATCTGGAACATAGAAAGCTGTCATAAATGTTGGCTTTCACTGTTGTTATTCAGTATTATTCTCTTTGAGTAAGTGGCCCTGGGCAAATGAGATTATAGATTTAAGGATCTCCATGAATCCTTATGAGAGGCCCACTCGTCTGAAGGTCCAATGCTATGGGTCAGTCACAGGCATTTTTATTCTTTTTCTATTTATGATAAAATGTCACAAGAGTTTTGCTTTGTGCTGGCTTTTCCATTATTGCTGTGGAACAACCTTCGAGAGGAGCTACATTCATGTAAAGCTTAGGCATGTCTGACAATTAAGTTTGCGAATTTGACATTACAAACTTATATTGGCAGCACCATACAGACAACTCAGTAAAGTTTCATAACCTTGGTATATCAGTGTCTCACAGCTGTGTTCACAATGATGTGTGAAGGTGTCTTACTCAGCATCTTGCCAAGTGGTGTTTACTATTGCTGTTATATGTTTTTGAGCCTTCATGAGAATGTTGGGGCTTGAATTACAGCAAGGAACAAACATCAGATTTCTTGTTAAATCTGGCAAGAGTGGAAGTAAAATCAGGGATAATGTCACAAAGAAAATGGCAGTGTCCAAATGGATTAAACGTGTTTCTTAGAGGAGGGAAAATGTCACTGAAAGAGAGAGGTCAGGTTAGCCAGTAACCCCAGCAGAACTGACAAAAATATTGCAAAAACAGTGTTGAACTATGTATCAAAATCATCAGCCCACTGTGAGAAGCACAGCAGACCAAGTAAACATCAATAGAGAAACAGTTAGGAAAATTTTAACTGAAAATCTTGGCATGGGAAGGTGTGTGCAGACACAGTCCCATAGGAGCTTATAGATGAGTACTGTGAAGGAGTTTTTAGCCAGTAAGCAAATAACTGTATTGGATCAACCTCCTTATGCACCTAATCTGGCCCCCAGGGGCTTTTTCCTTTACCCCAAAATAAAGAAAATATTGAAAGGAAGGCGTTTTGATGACATTCAGGACATGGAGGGTAATAGGACAACAGTTTTGATGGCCATTCCAGAGAAAGAATTCCAAATTCCCCCCACAGGAGGACTAGGCTCTGGCATCAGTGCATAGCTTCCCACAAGCAGTACTTGAAAGTAATTGTAATGATATTCGACAATGAGATATGTAGTACTTTTTCCAGGATGTATTTGGGAAGTTAATTGTCAGACCTTATATGTGATGGTAGAGAAACTAGACCCTCTGAATCTTAAAACAGAATTCCTTTTCACAGAACACCCTTCACAGAGCAGCGAAATTACTCAGTACTGTTACTATGGGGCAAAATCCAGGATGCATTCCACACTCAAAGTGTCTCTCAATAATTCACGATCAGTTCACAATTCCATTCGATATGGGGTCTGTTAGCCATATTCTGTGTGTGTTTTATGTTGATACATCCATATTACTACATAGTTATATCTATAAGACCATGATTTCTGAACTTCCTTATTGAATAATTTATAATAGCTTCAAGGATAATTTTGACTATTCTAAATCTTCATCTGTCTTTAGCACCTACCCTCTGGGTAAGGTGAAACACTGTTAGCTCCCTCTGTTTTTAAAGTGCTTGCCTGTTTAGGAGCCCAGAAACCATTGCCTCTGAGTTCCTGAGAAGGCCAAGATGATATAGGGATGGTTGAGGGTTAGTCATCTTATTTCACAGATGAGATAACTGAGGCCCAGAGAGAAGTCCCCCCATCTCCGTTCTGATGGTGTAGTGAGTCAGTAAAACCCACAGAGTACCTAGGTGCGTGAACATCAGAAATCAGCCATTGGCTCCAACATTAACAAATGAGATACACTGGCTGCTCATTTTCTAACGTAAATTCTAGAAGGGAACTGGGGAAGGAGAAGATCAAATGAACAAATTGGATGTAATCAGAATCAGATTCAAGATAAATTGTTAATGGTTAACAGGGTCAGCTACCCAAGCAGCAGCCAGCTCTGGAATTCTCCACTCTCACTTTTCGTATGATATTCACTAGAGACGACATGGACATGAATTTACGGTCCAAGCAACCAGTTCCTTGTGCCAATGAAAGGCAGGAGAAATAATAGGATTTCTCTTCCACTCTCAAAATGGCAGGCATTCAGATGGAGTACTCAAGAGTAAGGGAGAGAACTCCTCAGAGAGAGATGATAAAAAGAACAGCAGTAAGCATTAACACCTGGAACTCTGTCAGTGCTGCTAACAAGCACTAAAGGTTACTGGCCAGCTATGTGTAAAGGGCTTCAATGTAAGACCTTATTGCCTGGGTATGGTGGCTCGTGCCAGTAATCATAGCATTTTGGGAGGCTGAGGTGGGTAGATTGCTTGAACCCAGGAGTTCGAGACCAGCCTACACAAGAGTCAGACAACGTCCCTACATAAAAGTAGAAAAACTAGCCAGACATGGTCATGCACACCTGTAGTCCCAGCTACTCAGGATGCTTCTGCAAGAGGATCGCTCCAACCCAAGAGTTCAAGGTTGCTGTGAGCTGTGACGCCACAATGCTCTACCCAGGACAACTGAGTGAGCCTGTCTCAAAATAAATAAATTAACAAATAAATAAAAGCATAAGAGCTTATTAAACATTCACTGCTATATTTGAGATTAATAAGATATTCTCACTTTAGAAATGAGGAAGCTGAGAATCCAGGGGGGGCCCAAGGTACTGATCACTTAGCTAAAAGTAGACAGAGCCAAGTGTGAAGGGCCCTAACCCCAGAGTACAGCCATGCACTGCATCACCACGCTTTCAGTATGTTTTTAAAGACAACTTTAAACTAAATTTGATTTTTATTTACTCTGTATGTGCCTCACAAATACCACTTTCAGAGATTAGCATTCCTTTGTCAAAGATAATTACAAAAAAAATTCATAGAAAAGTTGACTCCAGGTGATATGTAGAAATACACTTCTGAAGAAGTAAGGCAAAGGGCAGGAAAGCCCTTGGATTCAGCTCTGAGTTGTAGGTCGCTCCCTCACCCCCATATTCCCTAGAAAGGCAGGTTGGTGTGAAAGGCACCAGGTTTCTTCCCATTAATGTCCTTCTAATACTAAATGACATCACCCCTGGGCTGGAGAAAGAGCAAAAAGGGAGAAGGGGCAGGAGGAGATGGGCAGAGACTAGTTCCTGGACCAGCACTTGGCAAGCACCCTCCCCACCAAGGCTCCCACATGGCACCCTCACATTCTGACTCCACCCCCAAAGTTAGCAGAACACCACCTCACTTAGACACACTGGAGATCTCTGCAGAAATAAAGAGATTCCATTTGAATACAGTCAGGGCTGCAAAAGCTCCCTCTTTTTTCTAGAGTTTCAATGGACTCCACTCAATTAAACCCACTATACCCCACACTGAGAACAAGATGGAAGGAGAGAGCAGGAGGAGGGGGAGTCACTAGTTTTGAATAATAAAGCTCCAGATCTAAAATGAGACTGGACAATAACAGCCCTCATTCCTGGAAACCTGGACCGGGAACTAAACGCATAGTATATTGAGGGGAACTGACTTTCACAGACTTTGAGGATGGAATATGTCCTCTGGCACCTCCCACATCCTTGGTGGGTATTTCTGTTGAGTGGAGGAGGCTGTTAACCACCTTTTCATGGAACACATACCTCCATCTTGAGTCACAGGTTAAGTTATTCTCTAGCCAAAAGAAGCAATCTATAATGTTTCATTGTGGGACAAGTCTCACCATAAATAGCATTTGGCAGAGATGGCTAACTTCATATGATTCCTTTCGGCAGCCCTGTAAACGTAGCTGTCATCTCCAAGACTGGCTGAGGTGATCAGAGACAGTTTGAGGTTCCAAGCACAATTCTGGCTGTTTCAGGGGGGGTGAGTGGCTGTGAAATTCGCACCTCAATAACAACCACAGCATAAATCACCCCTGAGCATGTACTTAGGCTTCTACTCCACTTCTGATTGCTGAGTAGAACTTTTGGCTCCACTGTCATAAACTCTGTGATCATGGGTAGATAGCAACTTTAGTTTTCTTATCTATCAAAAGGGGGTAGTAACATCTACTCACAGGGCTGTTCATGCAAAGCTCTTGAAACAGTGACAGGTACATAGCAAATACTTAATAAGGGTCAATGGTTTTTATCCTAACCATCTCAGCCAAGGCACCCCAGTGAGGAAGGGGAAGCAACGTCACTGTTCAGGATGTGATGTTTAAAGGGCACTCTCCCGAGGGCCATGCACCAATGCCTCTGTAAATGTTGCACCCCAGACATCACACTGGTCCTGCTCCGGTCCCTGCCCTGATGACAGCTTTACAGACGCAGAAACAGAAGCCCGGAGAAGGGAAGACATTTACTAAATTCAAAGGTTCTGGATTCACCACCTCACTTTACCTACAGGCTTTCCAACACCTCTCACCGCCTGAAGAATGAGGTTTCCATAAATGAACAACTTCCAAATTGTGGTCCTAGACACATCCTGAGCAAACCACATACTCACACACTCACCATCAGATCACAACACATACACTCACACACTCACCAACAGATCACAACACACACACACACTCTCACCATCAGATCACAACACACACACACACACTCACCATCAGATCACAACACACACACTCACACACTCACCATCAGATCACATAAATAGCCAGCTGAATAGACTCACTGGGACCGAGAGAGCGCAGAGCAGCACCCCAACGTTAAGAGGCCTCTCTAACATCTCTTTTGAGGCCCAATTTAGACTCTAAATTATGCAAAACTCCTTACCCTTGAAAAGTAGCTGGAGTGATGAGAACTGCATTTCCCTGGTCAAAGGAAAATAAAAGGAAGAGATACATGATTCTCCAGCAAAACCTTCCTTATCAGCTCTGTTGGGGGAAGGAAAAAAAAAAGGCAAATAAATGACAAAAGCAGAGGAACCATCAATCACGCAGTGTCGCTCAGCCGGCCCTGGCGGCAGGTAGCCAGCGGCTCACGCAGGCCAACCTTGGGCTCTGAGAGGCTGAACTCCGCCCACTCCAGATGGGAGAAGAGGTGTGAGCCCGGCTGGAAACCAGAACCTCTTACCCTTCTCACAGCCCGGCCACCTCTTTCCTGTGACTTTGGTTAAGTGGCTAAACACCTCTGAGTTTCTGAGTGTCTAATAGGAGCCATTTCACAGATGGTTTCAGAGTTCTGTTCCAGCTCCACGTTTTCTAATCTCCACTAGGCATAGGAGCTAAGAGGAGTGTTCTGAAATCCAATCTCCCCTCTCTTCACCCCTCTATCTTCTGGAAAGCTTTCTAGATCCTTCATAGGCGATGTCTTGCCACTGTTACTTTTTTGTGGTTGATCAGTCAAGAAGTACAATAAATAGACAAATTTTACATTGATTGCAATGGGAAGTTTTATATTTTTAATGTAAGTTTTTAATGTTTTAATTACTATAAGTAAGCTTTACCCATGTAGGACATCTGCTAACTCTTCAAACCTTTGTGGCACATGGTACCATTTTTCTTGTCCTTACAGCCTCTATTTGGCAGATGAAGAATTGAGACTGGAATGATATAATGGCTTAAATCACTTATTCATTCACTCAACAAACGTTATCATGGATCTTCTAGGCATCAATGGGCCTAGAAATTCAGGGCTCTGTTCAATGGGCCAGAAATTCAGAGATAAATAAAACAAAGTCTTTATCCCGACAGAGCCAGTGTAGCAAGTTCTCTGAACACACAAAGTTTGGAATCCGCCAGAGCTGGATCCAGACCCAACTTGAGCTACTTGCAAGCTCCCTCATCTTAGGCAATTTATTTAACCTCTCTCTGAACTGCAGGTTAGTTTTTGTTTTTTTTTTTTTTATAAAATAGGGATAATAATATCTACTAGTTATGGAACAAGTGAGAATTAGATGGGCTAATGACATAAAGCACTCAGCACCAGGTCTGGGACACAAGAAACAGGCAAGAAATGGTCACTTTTATTACAAGCTTTGAGAACATTTCGAGTTGATGGCTGGACCCGTTATGGCAAATTGCTATTTTTGTTTGATTCTCTGTTTCGTCTTGCAGAGGGCAGGTCTCCCACGTGCTAATGAATTCTGTGGCAGCCAAGAGATGAAGAACAGACTGACTGCCTGGTTTTCCACGGATTGGAAGTTGGGGAATTGTGCAGACCTCCCCTGCAGCCTGGCTTGGCAATGAACCTGAGGGATACTCAGCACCTCATGTTAAAAAGGTCTCTTTCCTTTCTGAGTCAAAGGAAATGCTATTACCCTTGGCGATGTATCCTGAATAATTTCAGCAACTCTCACTGTGGCTCAGGCGCCCCACCCTATAGGCGTCTGCCTTTCTTCCCCACTTATTGCCAAGCTCCGGGATTTGCCCGACCTAGCCAGGAAACCCGAGGCCTGGCCTAGGACAAGCTGCTCAACTCTGCTGAGCCAGGTTAGAGCACCAGCTGGAGAGAAGCTGGAAAAGTCATTGTTGTCAGGGAAATCCCAGACACACATTCCCTGTCATCATGGTGACGGGGACACTGACCAGAAGGGACTGGATGGGTACCTGAGCACTGGCGGGTGCAAGTCAGCACAGAAGGTTTTGCCATTTGGACAGCAATGAACCCCACTTCCGGAACGCCATGCCCCTCTGGGCTCTGCACCAAACACACCGGCCCTGGGTGTGCCCTGCCCTGTGCAGAGCCAGGCGCACCTGCAGCCGGAGCCATTCAGAGGAGCCGCTGGAGGCCGCAGGTGCCCCTCACATGTGCTAATGAAAAGTCTCTGGGCCACGTGGAGGACAGGGCTGTGCTCCTGCTAAAGCCATGGGGCTTAACTTCGGCTGCACAGGAAACCCCCTGGGAGATTCTACAGTACTGATGACCAGGCTCTGAATACACTGGAATCTCTGGCGGTGGGGCCCAGGCATCAGTATTTTTTTTTAATTGGCCAAACAATTCCAGCATGCGGTCAAGTTTAAGAACTAATGCCCACGAAGAACGCTAGGCTGGGACTCCAAATGGTGTCTTTCTTGCCTTCCTCTTGCCGTCCTTCCCTCCCTCCTCGCTCCCTCCCTCCCTCCTCCCTTCCTTCCTTCCTTCCTTCCTTCTTGCCTTCTTACTTCCCTGCCTCCCTCCTTCCTTCCCACTCTCTTTTCCCCACTATTTACTGAAACCATATCCTATCCTCTGTGTGTAAAGCCCAGACTTTACGGTCAGACCATTCTTGCTTCGGAATTCTCACTTTGCTACCACTAACTGCATAACCCAAGGCAAACAATTCCATCTCTCAGAGGCTCAGCTTTCTCATTCCATAAAACGGGGAAAATCAAAGGACGCCCCCCGAGAATACTTGCAAGGCCTAAATATCACAGATAAATTGCTTAACATAATGCCTAGCAATTACTAAGCTCTCAATAAATGTGCACTATTTTCCTTCTAGTTATTATTGCAATTATTTGTCAAGAGCTATTCTAGATGCTGGGGAAACAAAAGGAACAATGCAAGCAAGATGTCTGTTCTCACAGAGCTAACGCTCTTCCCATTCAGTCTCTAGGTGGGGAAGGGCCCCAAATCATCTGCCAGGGCAGGGTGGACAGAGACTGCTCTCAGTAATACCCGCTATTCTGTACTGAGCATGGCCAGTGTGCCAGGCACAGACCAGTCATGCCACAAACAGACAGGGGGTATGATTAAGAAGGGTACCCCGGAACATTCCATCACAGGCTTCCCTCCGCGGAAGTGATGCTATCGTTATTTGCAGTAAAGACGCTGAGGCTCAAAGCAATTGGCTATTTCTTCCAGGGTCACGTGGGCAGATGCAAACCCAAGCTCTTAAGCACCACACCGCTCCACCCCCTGCATGAATGTTGGGGGTGCCTGGGAGGGAATTCCGAGGTCAGAACAAGGAGAATAAAGCGATTCCTCCAAACTAGAGGCTGGGAGTGGGGTATTGAGAAACCGGATCAAAGGAGGTTAATAAGCATGATAGGGAGGGGTCTGTACGTGGGTTTAAGAGTTGGAGAACAGGGGGAAATCAGCCAGTAGTGAGTGGGCATTGAGTCTACTTAAAGGATCCAGGGCAGGAAAAATGTTTCTATTTCCTAAATATCCCGGCTAAGCACCATGATCTTGCTGTGCCTCTGTTTCCCTATCTGTACCATGAAGCTATATCACCAGTTCGGGTGGTTGTAAAATTACATAGCGACATACAAATGGTGAACAGACACCTAGAAATATGTTTTCAAAGGTTTATGTCAAAGAAGACTTGATTTTTGATGTCAAAAAGAACTTAATTTCACAAGAGAGCTCTGTCACCACAGTTTGAAGAGCAATCCATTGTGGGAGTAAATCACTCCAGAGCATCACAGAGGCCCAAGCCAGGTCCAGCTTGGTCAGGAAAGTCAAGCGCCCTGGGTTTAGGCATACAGACTCTAGTTCAACTCCACTTATGATCTAAATCAAGGCCCTGTCACTGCAGGAGTGTAATCTCTCTGGATCTCAGCTTCTTCATCTGTAAAGTGGGGCTCACGGTGCAGCTCTCAGAGGCTGCTGTGCGGATGAAGTGATAGTTAAACACTTCTCATGGTGCCTCACGTGTAGCAGGTACTTAAAAACGCGCTAGCTGTCCTGATTATTAAGACAGCCGTCGTGTCCTCGGACACCGTTTCCTTCTCAGCCCAGGCCTGGCTGCTCATAGGTTCTCTGCTGTAACCAAATTCATGTTCCCTCTTCTGCCAGAGCTGGTTATGTGTTATTTGTTTTGGTAGGTATTTGTTCTCCAATATTTTTACTAAGCAGGACAGCTGTATCAATGAGGTCTGTAGCTTTATTAGTTGCTAATCACAGGGGCATCCTTGTTGCAACATTCCTTGGTGTTCCTGCAGGCCTCTGCACCCAGGTGGCCAGCCCTGTCCTCGCGGCACAGTGAATTCTCAGCCCCCAGTATCCAAACAGCTAGAGCATTCAGTTTATAAAAACTTCATCCATCACTTTTATAAGAAAGGGCTGAACTAGGAAAAGAAAGACACTTAGGCCAAGAGACAATATTTTACATAATTTTACAATCACATGAGTATTTAAAATAAGTATTTTATAATTATTGCCACGAGTGTATTTTCAGAAAGCACTTTCTAAGAACTGTTTAAGATTTTTTTTTATTAAATCATAGCTGTGTACTTTAGTGCAATCATGGGGTACAATGTGCTGGCTTCATATACAATCAGAAATATTTTCATTCAACTGTTCGACATAACCTTCATGGGATTTTCTTGGTTATTGTATGAAAACATTTGTATTCTGCATTTAGTAAGTTTCACCTGTACCCTTCTAAGATGCACCATAAGTTTGATCCCATCATTTACCCTTTCTCCACCCATCTCCCCCCCTTCTCTCCCGTCCTTTGCCCCTTTCCCCATATTCTTGTGCTATAATTGGGTTATAGCCTTCATGTGAAAGCTATAAATTAGCTTCATAGTAGGGATGAGTACATTGGATACTTTTTCTTCCATTCTTGAGATACTTTGCTAAGAAGAATGTGTTCCAGCTCCATTTATGTAAATATGAAAAGTGGTAAAGTCACCATCTTTCTTTAAGGCTGTATAATATTCCATGGTATACATGTACCACAATTTATCAATCCATTCGTGGATTGATGGGCACTTGGGCTTCTTCCATGACTTAGCAATTATGAATTGGGCTGCAATAAACATTCTGGTACAGATATCTTTGTTATAATGTGATTTTTGGTCTT
>CAUYRH010142623.1:0-23814 GCA_963574655.1 Perodicticus potto | reverse complement strand
GGGTTTTTTTCTGGTTCCACACAAAGCACACAATCATTTTTTCTAGGTATTGAAAGTAGGATGTTGGTATTTTAATAGGGATGGCGTTGAATAGGTAAATTGCTCTGGGAAGTGTAGACATTTTAACAATGTTGATTCTTCTCAGCCATGAGCATGGTATGTTCTTCCATTTGTTAATGTCCTCTACTATTTACTTTCTTAGGGTTTCATAATTTTCTTTATAGAGGTCATTCACTTCTTTTGTTAGGTTTATTCTTAAGTATTTCATTTTCTTTGGGGCTATGGTGAAGGGAGTTGTGCCCTTAATTAAACTTTCATCTTGACTGTTGTTGGCATATACAAAGGCAACTGATTGTGGACATTGATTTTATATCCTGAATTACTATATTTTTTGGTGACTTCCAAGAGTCTTGTAGTTGAGTCTTTGGGGTTCTCTAAGTATAAGATTATATCATCAGCAAAAAGGGAGAGTTTGACTTCCTCTGCATCTATCTGGATGCCCTTTATTTTCTTGTCTTGCCTAATTGTATTGGCTAGGACTTCCAGCACTATGTTGAATAGCAATGGTGACAGAGGACAACCTTGTTTGGTTCTGGTTCTAAGAGGAAAAGCTTTTAGTTTTACTCCATTCAGTAAAATATTAGCTGTGGGTTTGTCATAGATACCTTCGATCAGTTTAAGAAATGTGCCACCTATACCCATACTCCTCAGTGTTCTAATTAGAAAAGGATGCTGGATTTTATCAAATGCTTTTCTGCATCTATTAAGAGGATCATATAGTCCTTGGTTTTGCTTCTATTGATACAGTGATTAATGTTTATAGACTTTCAAATATTCAACCAACCCTGCATCCCTGAGATGAAACCTACTTGATCATGTTATATGACTTTTTTTGATGATAAGCTGTAATTATTGGCCAAGATTTTGTTGAGAATTTTTGCATCACTATTTATTAGTGAAATTGGTCTGAAATTCTTTTTAGTTGGGTCTTTACCTGGTCTTGGTATCAGGGTGATATTTGCTTCATAGAACGCATTGGGGAAGATTCTTTCCTCCTCAATTTTTTGGAATAATGTCTGTCTTATAGGAATAAGCACTTCTTTGAAAGTTTGATAAAATTCTGGTGTCCAGACCAGGACATTTTTTTTGTTGGGAGATTTTTTATTGTTTCTTTGTCTCAGTGCTTGAAATTGATCTGTTCAGGAGATCTATTTCATCTGGGCTAAGTCTAGGGAGAGGGTGTGGTTCCAAATATTGATCCATTTCCTTCACATTGTCAAATTTGTGGGCATAAAGTTTCTGGGAGTATCAGAGATGATCTCTTGTATTTCTGTGGCATCGGTTGTTATTTCCTCTCTATTATTTCTGATTGAGGTTACTAGAGATTTACCTTTCTATTTCTAGTCAGTCTGACCAAAGACTTATCTATTTTATTTATTTTTTCAAAAAGCCAACTCCTTGTTTCATTAATTTTCTGAATGATTCTTTCATTTTCAATTTAATCGATCTCTGATTTAATTTTGGATATTTCTTTTCTTCTGCTGGGTTTAGGCTTAGATTGTTCTTCTTTTTCCAATTCCATCAGATGGCTTGTGAGTTTGTTGATGTGCTCTCTTTCTGTTTCCCGAATATAGGCTTCTAAAGTGATAAATTTTCCTGTGAGGACTGCTTTTGCTATATCCCATAAGTTTAGGTAGTTTGTGTCCTCATTGTTTTTATACTCAAGGAAGTTAATGATTTCCTTTTTTATTTCTTCCTGCACCCAAGTGTCATTCAGCACAAGGTTGTTTAACTTCCATGCCTTTGTGTGAGTTTGAGCATTTTTGTTGGAGTTGAGTTCCACTTTTAGTGCCTTGTGGTCTCAAAAGATGCAAGATAGAATTTCAATTCTTTTGACCCTGCTGAGGTTTGTTTTGTGTCCTAGGATATGATCAATTTAGGAGAATGTTCCATGGGATGATGAGAAGAATGTATATTCTATATCTTTGGGATGGAGCATTCTATATACATCTACCAAGCACAGTTGTTCTAAAGTCTCATTTAAATCTCTAATATCTTTATTTAATTTCTGTGTAGAGGATCTCTCAGAGCAATTCCAGCTCTGAGAGAGGGGTTTTAAAGTTCCCTGTTATTATGGTGTTAGGATACCATATCCCTCAGACTAAGCAAGGTCTGTTTCAAGAATCCGGTAGCTTTTAAATTGGGTGCATAAATATTTAAAATTGAGATATCTTCGTGTTGTATTTTCCCTTAACCAATATGAAGTGATCATCATTATCTTTTTTAACTTTAGTTGCTTTAAATCCACATGTATCTGAGGATAAGATTGCAAGCCCTCTTTTCTTCTGAGTTCCGTTTGCCCAAAAAGTTAACTTCCAACCCGTAACTCTGGGTTTTAATTTGTCTTTTGATGTGAGGTGTGTTTCCTGCAGACAGAAAATAGATGGCTTGTATTTTTAATCCAATCAGCCAATCTGTGCCTCTTCAGCGGGGAATTCAAGACATTGACATTTATTGAGATAATTGATAAGTGTGGTAGCATTCTATTCATTGCATTTTGTGAAAGTCCATTTGTTAGTTTTGTCTTTTGCATCATTGGGGAATTTAAGTTCTCTCCTATATTTTCTGGGTGTTTACTTTGCTGAAGGTCCATTGTGATGGTCAGTATGTAGGACAGGTTGAAATATTTCCTGTAAAACTGGTCTTGTTTTTCTTCCTCAATGTTTGCATATCAATGAAAAATTTGATTTCTCCATCAATTTTAAAGCTTAGCTTGGCAGGGCATGGAATTCTGGGCTGGAGTAGGTTAAAGATAGATGACCATTTTCTTCTGGCTTGAAAAGTTTCATTAGAGAAGTCTGTGGTCACCTTGATAGATTTGCCGCTGTAGGTCAGTTGGTACTTACTCCTGGCAGCTTGCAAGATCTTTTGTTTTGTCTTGACTTTAGATAAGTTCATCACGTGGAACTTCTCCAATGTGCCTTGGAGAAGTTCTATTTGAGTTCAGGTGACCAGGGGACTGATATCCCTCTGAAAAGAGTATGTCAGAATCTTTGGTGATATTTGGGAAATTTTCATTTACAATATTCTCTAGAATGGCTTCCATTCCTCTGGGGCATTCTTCTTTCCCTTCAGGGATACCTTTAACTCGTATGTTTGAATGCTTCATAAAGTCTCATAATTCTGTCAGTGAACGTTCTGCTTTCTCTCTCTTCTTCTTGGCTTCTTTAACTCTCGGAGTTATCTCAAGAGCCTTATCCTCTACCTCTGAGAGTCTTTCTTCTGCATGATCTAATCTTGTTGTTGATACTTTCTAGTGCATCCTTAAGTTTCCTAATTGACTGCTTCAGTTCCTTCAGCTCTGCTATATCCTTTTTGTATTCTTTGTATCATTCATCTCTTATTTGATTCTGTTTTTGAATTTCCTTTTGGTTATTATTTACTTTCTCAGCAATTTCTTTCATTGCTTTTTGATTGTTTTCCACTTTATCAGCAATTTCCTTTATTGTTTTCATTATCTCCATTTTAAATTCCCCTTCTGTCATTTCTAACATTTCTTTATAGGAGGAATCTTCTGCGGTAGCTATCTCATGATCCCTAGAAGGGGTTACTCTGGCCTGGGATTTCATGTTGCCAGGATTTTTCAGCTGATTCTTCCTCATGAGTGCTTTCTTGTATCTGTTTCCTTACCCTATTTTCCTTTCACTTCTTCTTGCTCTTTAAGTTACTGTAGTGCTGGTGTAAAGTTTTAATGAGTCCTTCTGGTGTGAGACCAGAAGGATTAAAAAGATTGAAGAGCAAGAAGGGAAAAAAGATTTAAAGAAGAGAGGGGAACAAAAGAGAGAGAAAAAGAAGAGGGGCTGAGTAAAAGCAAATATTGACAAAAAGAAGAGAGGCATTGAAAGGGAGAAAGAAGAGAAATATAGGTGTGTATTAGGTCCCAACCTTAAAGACCCCCAACCTAGGTGGGTGCTGGGTTGGGTGATTCCCTTCAGGTCAACAGCTCTATGCCAGCCAGCTCACACACAATACCAAACCTTCACCAGGTAAAGAAGAAAGACAAAAATACTGTAAATTGAATCAAAACAAACAAGCAAAAACCATTATGGGATAAAATTACGGGGGGGGGGGGGGGAAATAGTAGGGACAAAAACACTAGCAAAAATGAAATTCTAATTGTTGAAGAAGGCAAAAATGGAAGCTTGTATTTAAACTAAAATGGTGGGGGGAAAAGGAAAAAAAAAGTCAAGGAAAAAATGTTGAAATTAAAAAAACAAAAAACAAAAAACAGAAACAAAAATCCCACAACCAAGAAACCAAATGTTATATATATTTTCCTAAGTATTGACCGGGCAACAGGTGATCTTCTGAGGTATGAGATGTTAATCACAATGTTGATACAGCTATGCACAATGGGAAGTGGAGGTCTCTGCTGATTACTCAGACCCTGCAGGCTTGGGAGCCCAAATAACTCCTCAGCCCACTCCAAAAACACTCCAAGCCATAGACCTAGGTGAAGTAGAAGCTTTCCAGGGAAAGCACTTATCCCTGGGATCTCTCCTGTTGTGGCTGCCTGCTTATCCAGTGTGCCCAGTCCAGTTTCCCCCATGTCCCTGAAGGCCACGGCTGTCAATCTGGTAAACACTTGGATCTCCGCTCTTGCCCAGCATCCCAGTCCCCGCTTTGGGCAATTTAGTCACTAGATTACTCGCCCAAGGTCTCCCGGCTGATCCCAGTGCTACAACATGCAGGGGCAGCCCACAGCTGAACAATATTCGCTCCTTTCTGGCTCAGCAGCTCAGTCTGGGGCCCCAGACAGCACCCAAAGTCATCAGCATACCAGCTGGAGATCTCCCAAGGCAGTTCAATCCAGTGTCCAAGTCCAAGAAAAACAAAACAACCCCGAGGTAAGGCTTTTCCAGCTGGCAATCTCACCGTAGCTATGGTTACAGCCACAGGCAGCTTCTGACCAAACAAACGCACCCACCACTTGCCAGTTTTCCACCACTTCTGTCCTCCTGATGGGGTCCAGAAGTCTCTCACTGACCTCCTGGATCACCAAAGGGAAGCCTCTGGGTGAAACCCACCAGCCAGAGATGCCTAGGGTCCTGCAATGAATAACCTGGTGCAAATATGTTTGTTATAAAGTGATTTTTTGGTCTTTTGGATATACACATAGTATA
Organism: Perodicticus potto; assembly: GCA_963574655.1. Taxonomy (NCBI): domain Eukaryota; kingdom Metazoa; phylum Chordata; class Mammalia; order Primates; family Lorisidae; genus Perodicticus; species Perodicticus potto. The sequence continues at coordinate 18,631 of CAUYRH010142623.1, read as the reverse complement.
GGAAATGTAGGATCAAATGGCAGGTCTACTTTTAGATGTGTGAGTAGTCTTCATACTTCTTTCCAAAAGGGACATTTTAGAAAAGAACAAGTAATCCCACTTCATTGTGGGCAAGGGACTTGAACAGAAGCTTCTCTGAAGAAGACAGGCGCATGGCCTACAGACACATGAAAAAATGCTCATCATCTTTAACCATCAGAGAAAGGCAAATCAAAACCACCTGGAGATATCACCTAATTCCAGTAAGAGTGGCTCACATAACAAAATCCCAAAACTACAGATGTTGGTGTGGATGTAGAGAAAAGGGAACACTTTTGAAAATGTTTAATATTAATGTTCAAATATTTTGACCTAATTTTTTTCTTCTTTTCCAGGAATTCCAATAAAATGTTAAAGAAATGATAATTGGCTTTCATTTTTGTAACCTAATCTTAGTTTGCATAGTGTTGTATGTTATATTAACAACAGAATTTTCTTTACTTTATATTGAGATATTATTTATCAAGTTATGTTTAACAGGCATAAATTTAGTGTGGTTTCTTAAAGATGGTATTTTTTATTGATATAGTTTGTTTGAACTGGATATTGTGCTGAAATTATGCCAAATAATTTCTTTTGCACATATCAAGGGTGTCTGTAATGTTCTCTTTTCTCCTCAAGCATGTGATGAATTACACTGATATAATAATTTAGATGATTAAACTATCTTTCTATTCCTAAAATAAATCTATCAGTGATGTGTTATTATTTTTATGTACCATTAAATTTAATTCAGCTAATATTTTGAATAGGGATACATCAATGTTAATAGAACATCACAAAAGAGTCAGAAAATCTTATCTCTTTTTCAAGTATCTAGAAAAGTTAGTGAAAAGTAAGACAACTTGCACTTTAAAAGCACTTGAAATAATTTAGAGGTGATGCTACCTCTACATTTCTTTTTATGTGGGAAGTTTACAGGAAAGAATTCAAAATTTTAATCATCTGTAATTGTATGGTATATTTTCCATTTCAAATACTGCCAAATTTTCTAAGTTTTTAAAACAAAATTTGTATATTTTATCTGAATATTTACTGGTACAATGTTTTTTCTTTAATAAAATGATTTTGTTGTTGCTGCTATTATTATTGTTTATATACCTGTAATGAGAGAAAACATACTGATTTTCCTAATCTCTCACACCATCCAACACAGTACTTCTGACAATAGATGTGTGGGTATATTTCACCAAACCTTGATCAATTCTCCAGCAAACCCAGTTTGTCTTAGAATTCAATTCAATTCTGTGTTATCTGTTGGAGATGGGACCAAATTATATAGACGAAGGGCCCAGAACCACTCTTACTATGTAAGATGCCAATTCCAAGTGATAGGTTATCACCTATGCAATCACACATCACTTAGTAATGGGGATTTGTACTGACAAATGTTCCCTTAGGTGATTTTGTCATTGTGTGACTGTCATAGAGTAAATAATATTTATATCAACCTAGATGGTACTAGCCTACCAAACACTTAGACTGTACGGTATGGTCTATTGTTCCTAGACCATAAACTTATGCAATATGTTACTGTAATAAATACTAGAGGCATTTGTGTATCTAAACCTAGAGAAGGTAGTGTAAAAATACAATATTATAATCTTATGAGACCACTGTTGTATATGTGGTCTGCCATTGACTAAAACATCATTATATAGCAAATGACCATAAGTCAAATGGACTAGATAGAAATTCAGGTTCCCATGACCGCCTCCTTTGTTTACATTAATTTGGCAGAGTGGTTTACAGAACTCAGGCAAACATTTTACTTACATTTACCAATTTATTCATAAATGATATAGAGGTGATATATCCAAATGAAGAGATATTAATACATAAGGCAAGATATGGAAGGATCTCAAGGGCAGGAGTTTCTGATCTGATGAAGTTGGGATGAGTCATCCTCCTAGCATGTGGATATATTTGGCAGCCTAGAATCTCTCTAAACCTCATAGTGGATGGATTTTGATGGAGGCTTCTTCTTATAGGACTGATTAATTATTTCCTCCATGTTCATCCTTTCACACTTCTCTGGAGAATATGGGGTGGGAATCTACACTCCAGCTTGTAATTATGGCTTAGTCTTCCAAATGATCAGCCCACATCCAGGAGCTCACCAGGAGTCTTCTCATTAGAAAACAGGACATTTGCATCCCACCCCCCCAAAAAAAATTCCAAGAGCTTTCAGAGCTCTGTGTCAAGAACTAGAATCAATTATCAAATAGAAGAACAAACCATTTTCCAAGCATGGCTAGGAATTAGGAAATCACAAGAGTTTTAAAGTTCTTTACCATAAACTGAGAGGAAAAGACCATTATGAATTATTTATTATCTATTATTTTTATTTTTTGTTAAATCATATACAGTAACTTTTTCATACCTATTCCTGGTCATTGTGAGTTTTTTTAAAAAAAACTTGAAACAATTTATCCTAGAGTTACAATATGTATTTTTTAATCATAAAGCCAAAAAAAAGGCCATTTAACATATGACTCTGTTGAATTATTCTTTCTTGTTTTCATTATCTGCTCCTGCTATCTGCTCTTCCTTATATTTTCCATTCTTTTACAATATGTGGCTTGATTTTCTCTGTTGTTTTTAGTTTCTTGAAATAAAATCTTAAATCACTAATTTTAGAAATTTCACTTCATTTCTAATCCATGAATCTAAAGTTATAGAATTCTCACTAAATAAAACTTTACCTGCATTCCATAACATTTGATTTGTTGAATCTTCATTATAAGTCAAGTTTAAGCATTTTGTCATTTTCAAAATAGAAACTCTTAGTAATGGGGATTTTGACTTTGGATTGTTTATACTTGTAGTGCTTAATATTGGTACTATTGAGATTTTCTGTATATCTTCTTATCAACTCCTAGAACATATCTATTATAGTCTCAAAACAAAGCAATATAATCTCTGAAATATATTGAAATTTTCTTTTTTGCCTGACATACTGTTGGCTTGGTAAAATATTTCATAAACACTTGAAAAATAGTTGATTATTTTTGGATTAAGTTCATTGTCCTAAATAGACTATGTCAATATTATTAAGTATGAACCATACCACTGAACCACTCATGCACTGATAATATTAAATGTGTGGGGTTTTTTTTAATAATTTATTTTGTTTATTCTGAAACCTATGGAGAGAAGACTAGAGGTTGGGCATCCTTATTCCAAATATCAAAAATCTGAAGTGCTCCAAACTTTGAGACTTTTTGAGTTATGACATGATGCCACAATTGGAGATTTCTAAACCTGCCCCCTCATGATAGTTTGCAGTCAACACACAAGTGCCCCACACTCAGTATCCTCCAAGGGGGAAAAAAAGGTTATCAGCCCCCGTTAGCTAGGATATATCTTTTTGCCCAGATTTGCTCATACAAGCATGCCACAAAAAAAGTAACAAAACTCGTGTGCAGGCCTCATACTTTAAAGGCATATAGGGTCAAGTCCTAATTGATTACTCACTATGTTTTTATTGTCTTTGCCTATTTTATCCTCTCCAGTATAAAGATATTGTTTCAGGTGTCAAAAGGAGCTCCAGATATCCCTGTGGGTAACAGTGATAGGAAGTGATAAGAAAAAGAAGAAGCATTTATGTTTATCTACAGAACAGAAAGTCGAACGGGAGGAGAAACTGAACATTGGTATAAGTGGGAAAAGTCTTACAGGAGAGCACAGGATTATAGTGACCACAACAAAAGTACACACTGTTGAAGTTCTACATTGAAGGTAATGAACAGAAGTTAATGAAAACAGAACACTGCATAAAGCTGAAACTGCAGAACTTGATTGTATATTGAAAGAGTTCATCTGTCAGCATTAGTGTGAGTACATGTCACGTAATGTTATGGCTATCACAAATATCTGTGGCAATAAACTGAAAATTAAAGGGAACTCTAAATGTTGAACAGTCTGGTTGCAGACTGTTTTGAAGATTTGTAGTGATAAAGCATCTGCTGATCACAAAGCAGCGGGGACATTCATTGAAGAATTGACCAAGGTCATTGTTTATGAAAGTCTGACACCAGAGCAAAGCCATAATGCTGGTGAAACATCATTGTTCAGGTATAATTTTTTCCCAAAATATATTTATTACAATTGATGAGACAGCACCTACAAGAATTAAGAATGACAAAAACACAAAAACTATACTGGGATGTCCTAATGCAGGAGAGGACCCGCACACAAGTGTAAACTTGCCCTGAGAGTCAAAATCTTGTGACCTCACTATTTTCAGAGAGTGAATGTGTTACTGTTTTCAAGGAGTCAATTATTATGCCAATAAAAAGAGCTTGGATTATCAGGCACATCTGATTGACTCCCCAACTATTCTGTAGCAGGGGCTTGTGCACACCTCAAGGAAGCTGAACTGGATAACCACTGCAAGATTATATAATACCTTGACAGTATCTGCCCTTCCTTCAGCCGAAGTTCTCATCAAAAATAATATTATGCCATATATTTTCTCCCAAAGGTGACTTTATTGGGTCAATCATGTAACCAAGCTATTCTTTTATCTATGAAGAGTGAATATAGAACACTTCTTGAACAACATCCTAGCAACAGTGAACAGGTGTGGGTCTAAAATGTTTTGCAAAATAAGTTTAACATGAAGGGTGCCCTAAATGATGTGTGCACACTTACAACCCAGAGACGAAGGACACACTGATCCAGGCCTAGAACAACCTGTCGCAGGTTCAGTGATGACGATGAACAAAGTGGTAACTTCAAAGGATTCTGTATGTCCCGTGAGAAAAAATATGACATCTGATCTCCTTCCAGATGCATTGAATACAGCTTCGGATTCCAGTAGGCTGGAAGACAAGGATAACTAAGAAGTTGTTAATATTTATAAGGAAGCTACTGTTGTTTTTCCAGTGACTGGCGGTGAATTAACTGAAATGGCTCATAATCAAAATGCACATGACGCTTCTGAAATAGTGACAATGAAGATGATGCTGTTGACACTGTACACAAAGTGGCTATAGACAACGTGGGGGAACTGTTTGGAGACTACTGAAAGATTAGAGCATAGTGCATTTATAACAGGACTATAATTGGTGTCACCTCATAGAATCAAAGAGAGACTTGTAAGACAAAAAGTGTTAATGAAACAGATGATGCTGGAGGAAACATTTTAAAGACCCATCCACAGAGGGTGGGCCTCCTTTTAAACCTGCAAGGGTCCACTTCCTGGTCCCCACCTGATTCTGATGGTTCTTTTCACCTGAAAAATAAAATACAGTATATAGTATACACTTTTAATCAAAACACAACTTTGTAGGTGGAGACTGGAAGCCTGTTGTTTCTTACTGGTTTTGTTTAACAACTGATAACTGGTGTTCTTTCTTTTTTTTTTTTTTAAATATGGAAGCTTCACGAGTTTGCGTGTCATCCTTGCACAGGGCCACGCTAATCTTCTCTGTATTGTTCCAATTTTCGTACATGTCCTGCCGAAGCGAGCACTGATCACTGGTATTCTGATGATGCCACTGCACTGCATATGACCCTGAACACATTTTTTCCACTGTATTAACACTTTTTACTGTTAAGCACTTATGTACATAAATTAAAGTGTTTCTAAGCAGCATATAAATCAGTCATCTATGACAGTGACGCAAATAGCACAGATGGTCCACGTGGATGGCTGTTAGAGTGACACCGATGTCTGATTGTTCCATGTACACAAACCTTGTTTTGTTTGTAAAATTGTTTTAGAAATATATAAAATTTTCTTCAAGCTGTGTGTATGAAGTGTTTATGAAGCTTAAGTGAATTACATATTTAAACTTGTATTCTATGCCCAAGATATCTCATTATATATGTGCAAATATTCCAAACATCTAAAACAAACCACAATCCAAAACAGTTCTGGTCTTAATCATTTTAGGTAAAGTATACTCAAAATATATTAAGATCACATCTGTAGAATGTCTACTCTTAAATACACAAATGAATAAATATCAAGTATGGATAACGTTATGGAAAATAGAACCCTTGTACATTTTTTTACGAGAAGATAAAATGGCACAGCCATTATAGGAAAAGTATGGATGTTCATAAAAAAAAAAAAATAGCACTATCATAAGATCCAACAATCCCACCTCTGGGTATGTACCAAAAGGATTGAAATCCAGATCTGCACTCTGATGCCCATCATGTTATTCACAATAGATAAGATATGGAAACAACCTAATTGCTCATCAACAAATGAATGAATAATGAAAAATGTTATATATATAGACACATACACACACAATGGAATATTATTCAACGTTATAAATTAATACTACCATTTTCAACATGACCTACAGACCTTGAAGACATTAAATAAAATAAATGAAATAAACAGGCCATGGAAGGACAAACCCTGGGTGATTTTTCTTACCCAGGGTGTCTAAAACAGTCAAACATAGAAAAGCACACAATCAAATGTTGGTTAACAGGGAATGGAGGAAATCATTGTTGAAGGGATATAAAGTCACATTTATACAACATGAGAAAATTCAAGAGATCTGCTGTACAACACAATAGCTATAGATAACAATAGCGTTATATGCTTATAAATCTTTTAAAAATATACATCTCATGTTAAATGTTCTTATGTCACATACATGCAACAAACCAAAACCTAAAAAGCAAAGTGACAGAATAAAAGGATCAGAAATGACAGATGTATTTATTACCCTGATTATGGTGATGGTTATTTTTACATATATATATATATATATATTTATAAGATACATTTATATTTTATATTTATAACATATATACTTTGAAAGTATATATATTTATGGTGTATATATATATATATACTTTGAACATATATATATATATGTATTCAAAGTCAGTAAGTTGTATACACTAAAATTATGTGCATTTTTGTATGCCAATAGAACCCCAATAAAGCTGGAAATAATATCTGCTGTTATAATTTTAGATTTCTATTCTTTTCTTATTGCGTCAATAAGGTACTAATACTGGAATTCTAATTTTTAAGTAATTTTGTTTGTGTGTATGTTTAAGCATTGTGAATTTTTTATCAGTTTATTAATAAAAACTATCTCTTTCTCTGTCTCTCTTTGGCTTTTTCTCCTTTTTCCCTGCTCCCCACACACCTTAGCCAGGATAATCCATTCACAGAATCCTAGGGAACGTATTTGGTGATTTCTATTTGCAGATGTTTTCACCAAGTTCTGAATGAAAAGTTAAAGCTGACTTATCATCAGAATCTAATAGCACACAGCAAGTTAGATTCTTACTTGTTGATTTGGCAAGTTGAACATTACTTCTTGCTATGTTCTCATAAATAAATTAATGTCATTGTCACAGGAGTGGATGTGTTATCATGACAGTGGATTTATTATAAAAGTAAAGTTCAGGCCCTTTCCACCATCTCCTGTGTGCCCTCTCTCCTTGTGATGACTTCATTCATATCACGGTGTAGCAAGAGGCCTACAGCAAAGACAGCTCCACCACTGTGAGCGTCCCAGCTTCCCAAATCACACGCCAAATAAACTTGTGTTGTTTCTAGATAACCCTACCTGTGGTACGTAGTATTCTACTATAGCAACACAGAATAAACTATGACACTTCTACCCCCTACCCCAACCCCCGTATATTCTGGCACTTTTAACATTGACATACAGTTAGGTTAAATTTCCATCATTTGTATTGCCTTAACACTCCTATTAAACAGAATGCATATAAAAGATGCTGCTGTCATCCAGACAGCCTTTGCATAAATGTGTTAATAGTTAAAGGCTGCTAATATTTTCTTCTTTTACATTAAAGCATATAACCAGTGCCGATCTTCTATGTGTAAGTTGATCATACATATATTTGTTGGCATAGTCTATGCTTAAACACATTCTTAACTTCATCACAGTAACACTAACATATTTATCAAAGTATTCTTTTACTGAGCATAAGCATGCACTCACAATAAATTGCTAGTGTGCCAGATCTTAAAAGTTATTTAATACATCACATGCATGTTTGGATTTCATTTTCTTTGAATTCATCTACTGCCCCTTGGTTATTGACCTATAGGATGTTGTAGCCTAATTTCTTTTATTTGCCATCATTTCTTCAAATATTGCTTCTGGATAATTGTTTCTTTCATCTCCTTTCAGGATTCAACTAAATATATTTTATAATATCTACATGTATTATGTCTATGTATTTTTAAATCATTTTTCTCTGTTTCAATAAATAGTTTTATAAAAATGTCTTTCAAGTCATTAATTTTATGTTTCAGTGTATCCAGTTTGGTTTTAAACTCATTTATTTTGTTTTAATATAAGTATTGCATATTTGAAATCTGGAAACTGGCTTGGAGCCTGTGGCTCAATGGGCTAAGGCCCCAGCCACGTACATCTGAGCTGACGGGTTCGAATCCAGCTCAGGCCCACCAAACAACAAAGATGGCTGCAACCAAAAAAACAAAAATGGCCGGGTGTTGTGGTGGGCGCCTGTAGTTCCAGCTACTTGGGAGGTGGAGGCAAGAGACTCACTTGAGCCCAGGAATTGGAGGTTGCTGTGAGCTGTGATGCCAAGGCACTCTATCCAGGGTGACAGCTTGAGGCTTTGTCTCAAAAAAAAAAAAAAAAAAAAGAAAGAAAGAAAGAAAAAGAAATCTAGAAACTTCAATCGACACATTTTTATTCTTGAAAACTTTTGGTTAATTTTTACATTGCTTTATGTATTTTTCTCTTAATTTCTCCTATTTTCTCAAAAGTGTTATCATAGTTATTTTAAAATCTTATTCTGTTAGCTCCAAATTTTCTTTCACTTGTGGTTCTTTTTCTTTTTTCCAACTCAGGCTAATATTTATTTATTCATTTTTTTTAACAGTTTCAATGGTGTTTTATTTTTAAAGCTATTACAACATTAAAGAAGAATTTCAAATTCCCTTCAAATACAATTCTCTGTAATTCTTTTCTTTCTTTCTTTCTTTCTTTCTTTATTTTTTTTTAGACAGAGCCTGAAGCTGTGGCCCTGGGTAGAGTGCCGTGGCATCACAACTCACAGCAACCTCCAACTCCTGGGCTCAAGCGATTCTCCTGCCCCTGCGTCCCAAGTAGATGGGACTACAGGTGCCAGCCACAATGCCCGGCTATTTTTTGGTTGCAACCGTCATTGTTGTTTGGTGGGCCCAGACTGGATTCGAACCTGCCAGCTAAGGTCTATGTGGCTGGCATCTTAGCCGCTGAGCCAGTTCTCTGTAATTCTTATAAAACTTTTCATTTTTGTATACTACCATCCCCAGCTGTATGTGTATTTATACCTTTCCAATCATTGTGTCAATATTTTTATTCTATTTTCATATGGCCTATCAAATTGTTTCCATTTTTCTATAGTCTCTATAATTTACATTGCAAATGTTCCAGATTATTCCATGTCCATAAAATTAAATTTCAATTGTTTTTAAAGTCAGTGCACCACAGTTTAATAAACCATTAATAAACCATTTGTTCTGAAGCTAAACAATTAACTTGTTTCAGGTTTCACTATTTTAAGTAGTGCTTCTGAAAACTTCCCCCCCCCCCGCCTTTTTTTATTTGCTCATACATTCTGGCTTCTCTGAATATATAGTAATTTTTATTTGTGCCAGACATCACTTATAAAAGAACAGTGGCCAAATGTGGTGGCTAATGTAATCCCAGTAAACTGGGAGGCCGAAATGGGTGGATTTCATGAGCTCACGAATTCAAGACCAGCCTGAGCAAGAGTGAGGTCCCTTCTCTAAAAATTAGCTGGGCACTGTGGCAGGCACCTGTAGTCCCAACTATTTGAGAGGCTGAGCCTAGAAAATTGTTTGAGCTCAAGTGTTGAGGTTGCTGTGAGCAATGACACCACAGCATTCTACCAGGGATAAGAAAGTGAGACTCCGTTTCAAAAAAAAAAAAAAAGAAAGAAAGAAAGAAAAAGAAAAGAAAGAAAGAAAGAAAAGAAAAATGTAAAAGAACAGTAAAGCCTCTAAATTATATTCTATTAAAGAAGGTTGTGACTTAATTTTGTTGGGTATATGGTGGGCAGGTATCGGGGTAGATGTATAAATGTGTGAGGGTTCTGATGGTAAGGTTAATTCAAGCAGGGATTATGCTTGTGGTTAAGATGAAAGTTTGGTAAAAGTTAGCATACTGTGGAATTCCACTTCCCAAGGCTAATTAAGTTCAAAGTTTTAGATTTGAAGCAGAGCAGCACTTTTTCTCCACTGCTCTAATACTCCAAGGCTTTTAGTTTTGTACTTCAGAGTGTTTTGCTTAGCTCTTTGACTTTTCATTTTATGCTATTTTAAGTTTTTCTCTGCATCTCGATGGTGAGATTTTTCATGTTTCGAGGTCTATGAGACTTCAATTTTCTCCCTCCAGTTCCACCTGATAGTATATCTGTCACTTTTAGCAAGGTCCTGCCTGATTTGCATTCTCTACTAGACCCATAATCACTAAGTGTTCCCAGGTGAGGGGTAGATGTGGAAATTCAGAGTTAATCTACCACTATCTCCAGGACTTTCTCTTCTGGTCTGTTTATTCATTTGTTATGCCCTCTGGCTCTGTAAGGTTTTTGTTCTTTAAGTGCCAGCATGACAATACTTTACAGCCTAACTCTAGCTCTCTAAGCAGTGCAATTTAGCAAATGTCTTTTGAGGTATTTAAAAAAAAAAAAAAAGTCATGTTATTTGAGGTTTCTGGATCTCTCAATTATTCTGTCCCCATGCAACCACTAAGAGGTTTGCTGCTTTCTCTGTTCCCATCACTAGACCTCAGCCTGTGCCAAACTCCGATCCTAAAATAGCCTCCTGAATCAGAAAATATCCACGGAGAAAATTACCAGCCCACATTCTTAGCTCACCAATTGAGATAGATTCCCCATAAATAATTGAAAAGCTGACGATAGTATAGTTATATTATGCATAATCTTCCAATAATTACTAGAAATTATAGTCAGTTACATAAATTATTATAAATTATAAAGAAAAAAGACATACAACATTTTAGCAAAGGGTATATGCTTCAATTCCCAGAGATGCAAATCCAATTCTATAAAACAGTACTAAAATTCACTAACATTAATGGAAAAAATTAAACATTTAGCGAAATAACAAGCCCGTCAGAGTGATTTTAAAAATAAAATAAAGCACCATCGTCCTTTTGCTGTGGAGTCTGTGATGAAAGGATTAGAATTGGCTATTTGGTGGAAATGTCAGGTTTGCTGCCTGTTTTGAAACTCTATTTGGCAATTTGTCCTAAAACTCAAATACACGAAGCCTCTGATACAGAAATCACACTTTTGCGAATTTGATCTATCATCCATAAACTTAAAAAGTCTAACACAAGAAAGGATGAGCACGAATATATGTACTGCAGAAAAACGGAATAAAAGCAACCAACATTTTCTATATTCATTATTGGGGTGATGCATGACTAAATTATGGACTGTGCATAAGAGTAGAATAGTGTATAGTCGTTGCAAAGAATTAAGTCAATGCCAATTCACTTTTAATGTTTTTGCAAAGTATTTTGGTGTAAAAAAATGTATGAATTGATAACTTGCATCTAACAGCTTAAACAACTACTTAACAAGCTCTATTTGAACATGCTCTATTTGAGCATGTTTTTACATTATTACGGATTGATCTGTGTTTCTCCAAAATTCATTTGTTGAAGTCTCAATCCCCAGGATGAATATATTTGGAGATATTATTTGGAAAGAGACAGTTCAGGGTAAATGAAGTCATAAAGGTTGGGCCCTCATCCCTTATAAACAGTGAGCTTATAAGAAAAGGAAGAGACACTGGGGATGCAAGGGCGCCGAGAAAAAGCCAGGGGAGAATGCGGCCAAAAGGAAGCCCCCGTCAGCCAGAGAGAAAGCTCCGAGGAGAAAAGAATCCTCATGCCTTACTCTCAGATTCGAGGACCCCAGAATTTTGAGAAATAAACTTATGTTTTCTATGGTATTTTGTTACAACAACATTAGCAGACTAGTACAAACGTGTATATAGAACAGGATGAATAGTCTATATGCATAAATAATGTACAGCTTATGTAATTTTAGGGTTATAATATATATATAATAATGTGTGACTTATATCATTTTAGGGTTCTGAGTCTGATATGGAGAAGAGACGGACAGAGGAAGACAGCTATATAACAACAAAATGAAGTCTGTAATAAGATACCTACTCATATTTACATAAATTATGTGTAAATTATATGTATTTTTGCTTTTCAATGTCAGAAAAGCAAGTGTACGTTTTCATGTACATAATTATTAATGTACATATTCAGTTATGGATGTAGTCTTATATATTGAGATATAAATGATTTATATTTTATATTGAGATATAAATGATTTTAGATCTGATAAAAATCTCTAAGAATCATTATTTACCATATCCAACATGCTTTTATTATATTAGGCTTTTGTCTGACCTTTGAAATCTTTCCGTGAATGAAATAATTTGCAGCAGCAAATGTCTAATTTACAGCAGGATCCTTAAGTGTAGGATGGTTTTTGATAATCAATATTCTGTAAACCATTTTTTAAATTTAGTGAACAACTGCATGAGAGAATAAATGGATAAATGAATATGAATGATATATTAATAATTATTAGTACATATACCATACTTACTATTTTATTTATTTTTTTAAAAAAAAACTCTCTTACATTGATTTTTAGATTCTGACAATAACTTACTTTTCTGCTTATTAACTTAGGACAAGCCATTTAGCCCAGACCTCTGCTGTGTTGTTTGTCAATACAAATAAAATTAATGTATGCCCTTAATAATTTTAGAAATATCAAAAATGACAATAAATGAAAAGTGCTTACAGTAATACCTCTTGTGTGAACTTAATATATTTCTAATTCACCTAATCCTAGTAACCTATCTTTATATTTCCCTTCTTATTGCAATTATAATTTTCTTTCAATGACTATTTCCTATGAAACAATTTTATGGTATCTTTCACTGATATTTTTGGAAATTTCTTGGGTTTTGTAAAACATCCTTCTGAGGCCAAGCACAATGGCTCACGCCTATAATCCTTGCAGTTTGGGAGGCTAAGATAGAAGAACCACTTGAGCTCAGGAGTTCAAGATCAACCTGAGCAAGAGTGAGACCCCCGTCTTTACTAAAAAATAGAAAAATTAGCAGGGTCACGCTCCTATAGATGAAGCTAATAGGAGGTGTGCTGAAGTAAGTAAGAGGATCTCTTCAGCCAAGGAACTAGGCTTATGCCACATCACTCTAGCCTAGGTGACAGAGAAACTGTCTCAAAAATAAACCAATAAATAAATAAAAACAAGCTTTCTTGATTTGTATAATTGTTTGAAAAATATCATAAACATTCATATTTTAATATCTATATAAATATTATATATATATATATATATATATATATATATATATATATATATATATATCTTGTCTACCTTAGCTCATCAGGAAGCCCCCAGAAGTCAAGGATGTGGAATGTATTCTGAACATTATCCAATATTCATAACAAAGGCTCCATCCCTTCCATCAGACATGGATATTTATTTATTTTTGACCTATGGAGAATCTCTTGAGATTTAGTGTGTCAGTCAAGGAGAAAAATAAATAATAAATAATCCGACATCCCTTTAACTCAGCAATAATGATTTTCAATGTAGCAGAAGATCTATCAGACAGTTGCATCATTTTATTGAATTGTTTCTGAGGTGTTAGTATTATTTCTCAGAGCATATCTATGTAGACATTGACAGAATGTTTTTAAAATAAAGACATATAAAGAATTGGTGTGTATTTCTCTGACAAAGCACAGATAATGAATAATTTTATTTATAGTTAGGGATCAATATAAAATTTTATCTAGCCATTGGTCTACTAATATATTTTGAATTCTGCATTACAATGGGATGATAAATCTATTACTGAACAAGTAGTCAACAATTTTCAATAAAAAAAAAATCACACACTTCAATAGAAAACATATGTGTCTCTATGATACAACATGGCTTGTTTTAACACATTGAGATAATCAGATTTATCTGAAGAAATAGTCAATTCGGTCAACAATTCTACTACATTTTATGTCTATTTGCTTCCAAAAAAAAAAGAATTAATGCTTCCAATAACAGCTAAATATAGTTGAAAATGAGTTTTCATGTTTCCTTTCCAGTGTGAAGAAAAATAATTTTTCATCAATAGAGAATGTCCTGGCAAGCAAAAATATTGCTTATTTGGTAAAAGACTATGGAATATTGCAATTACCCTACTGTGAACATCAATATTTAATTTTTCTCATCTGTTTTTGTTATGACTAAGTGTCCAAGAAACATAATACATCAAGAGCCACTGTATTAAAAAACAGATAGAGAGCTCAGAGAATTAAATAGCAGAAGATATAGAGCTTTACTTTCATTTCCAACTATATTGATTTCAGTTATTAGTTGGTGATTTGCCTTTCTCATCAATTGCAAATGTAGATAATGAAACACATAAATTATTTTATCCACATATATTTAAACAGATGCAGAATATTAAGTAGTTCAACAGTTGTGACAAATATTTAGTGTTTATCGTTATACCTTGGAACACTGAACAAAAAGGAATTGTATATATAGAGATATATCAACAGGTTATTTCTGGCAATAAATCTATTTCGTGTTTAATTATTTCCAATAGATTCAGTTTATCATAGTAGATTACGGAAAATGCCACATTTAAAATGAATAAATGAAATGCAACTATTCATAGGTTTACAGAAATATAAACAAATACATCTTTATAATATATAAAGTTTAAGCAATATCTGTATAGAAACTATTATGCTGAATTTTTTGTTTTAAATAGTGAATCATCAAAATGACAGGCTGGTAAATAAGAAGTTTTGTGTATAAAATAGGCAAATTTGTGTTTCTTTTGTCATTGCAATCACTAACATACGTACATAACATTTAATTTTTTCTCACTTTTTAAAAGATTTAAAATAATTTTTGTTGTAAAAGTAGTTATTTATTTTACTTTTATATTATTTAAAAATCAGTTATTAATTTTAGCATTTGGTTTTATTTATGAAAGCAGTTATTTATGAGTTCATTTTAAAAATACAAAATATTAGAGACCAAATTAGATGAAAGAGAAAAAAATAATTTTCTCCTTTTTTGCATTTTTAATCTGCTTGAGGATTTTTATTCCTGTTCCCTTTCATGTTAGCTTTCTACTTATACAACTTCCTTTATTAATTTTGGATTTTCTAAAAATATGCATCACTTAACTTGATTCATTACAATTGGCCATAAAAAAACTTATTTATCACTTAGTACACTTCCCGAGCACACTAACTTTTTTAGTTACCTTATTAAAGTTTGCCTGTTTAAAGTTCTGTCATGACTTCTGCAAGAGACATACAAAACAATATTTCTATTTTCAAAATATTCTGTATTGTTTTCCATTTAGGAATACATTTACTTAGTTCCCCAATGCTTATACCTTCTTGTATTTTGATATTCCATTGGGACCTTGTACTTAGGTACTTTTCCACTGCAAAATATTGATAATAAATGATTTTCTAATTTTCAAGTCCAAAAGTAATATTATTTTTGCTCTCATTTTAAAGAATATTTTTGCTGGTTTTAGAATTCTGGATTGAGAGCTTTTCAAAAATTAGTTCTAGTTTTCATAACTTGAGAGTCATCTCTCAGTTTGGCCATGGCCCTTTGGAAAGCATGTATCTCTTTACCTAGTTACACTTAAGGTTTTATTGGCCTCTCTTTTCTCTGCTGTTTTTCCAGGTGGAATTTTGTGAGATTTTTAAGTATCTAGATTAATCTCGTTGATCAATTTGTCAATTTTTGAAAATTATTCCTTCAAATAGTGCTTCGGTCCTATTCTTGATGCTATCCATTGTGCACTAAATGTGTCATGCTCATGGATTTTAAACTGGGTCCTATGAGGTTTTTACAGTGTTTTTTTTCATGTATACAGAGGTTGCAAAAATGTATACACATTTTAAGACATGTTCCCTATGTAACATCTTTTCAGAGTTGAATGGAAGGTACTGTCACTAGTCAAGTGCACATCCATTTTACCTGCAATTCATATAGTTTTGGGGAATGACTCCTTTCCCTTCCAACAAGATCTCTTCCACGCATATTCATTTTTCTGGTGTTTCCAGTATACACAGGTGACAATTTCAGAGTCATGTAATCGCTATCAAAATCAGAAGATAAAATATTCCTAACCCCCCAACCTCATTTGTTTTTGTTAGAATACCCCTGCATCTATCCACGCCTTCAGAAACCACTAATCCACTTTCTTTATTAACTTGCTTTTACAGATTGCAATTCTAAAAGAACCAGGGTGTTTCCGCCTTTTTGAGAGGGATTCCTTTCACTTAGAATTACAGTCGAGATGAATCCACCTTCTTAACGTTTGTTCTGTGTCTTCACCTGGTGTGTTTCTCTCTGTTGTAGATTAGCATTTCACCATATGAATGAGCCATAATTTATTATTTCACCAGTTTTGAAGAGAATTTCCGTTGTGGTAGTTATAAAAAAATCTCCTACAAACACATAAACTTACCAGCAAGCCCATAGGTTGGCAGCACTGAGAGAAGAACTTGGTAAGGCCTCTTAACCTTTCGTTCTGTGCAATCTGATTCAGTCAAAAGGCCATACTTAAGGATGTGGCCTTGAGGCCAGGGGTCCCTCGCCCCTGACACAGGTTGGGTCTACACACAGATACATAAATCAACATATACGCCGATCTCTATATGTGCCTATATCTACACATACATGTACACATTTTCTGTATATACTTACATAGATATACAATTTTTTTCTGTTTCTTTTCTCTTTTCATTCTTATAGATGTACGTATAGATATCAAGGTACAGTTTTTAGATACATATAGATATATATACAGTTATCTATCAAATTTGGTGGAAAAAGTCTACCTCAGAGAATGTAGCCGAAGCATAGACGTTCCAAAAGAAGTAATCAATTACTTCTTTATTGTTTGAAATCATTTATTATTAAATGATTAAGTAATCATTTATTACTTCTTATTTCTACTTTATTGTCTCCATATGGTGGTTTTAGGGGTGAGTTTTTGGAAAATACTTATTTAAGAGGAATTAAATAAGAATAAATAAATAAATATATATATGAAAATAAAAATTAAAAAAAATCTATATACACATATAGTAATGGAGTAAGATGTAAGTGTGTGTATTGTGGTTACACATATGTACTTTTTCTTCTTGCTGCCAAACACACAAATCTTAAAGAAAAATATCCACTTGGTGACGTACATGTGAGTAGTTTCTGTATGTGAGAAAATAATAAAACCAAAAAATAAATAACATTTGGAGAATGTTTTTTATGATTGTATATTATAAAAGGTCACTGCATTTGCTGTAGCAGAATCATAAAAATGCTTAGGAAAATGTGAATAAGAAATGAACCAAGTTCCTTGTGCTGGGTGATTTCTGCTTAACTCTGAGGACCGAACTCGGCCCAGGCCTTTCCTCTGGGTTTTCTCACCTACAGGCTATTGAGTGCAGCCAATGCAATCTCTGGAATAAGATACAAAACGGGAGAGAGTAGGTCATTAATCTTCTGTCTCCTCTTCTGGTCATCCAGGAAAAGCTGAACTTATAAAGCCACAAATTTCCAGCACCGGTCCTTTCCACACAGACGTGTCTGGGTTCTGGGGACAAGTCTCTTTTCTTCTCACTTCAAGAGAGATTTGTCAATGGCTCCCTCTGCTTTTATCACAGCTCAGGTGCTGAACTATCCCTTCTGGTTCCCTTACATAAGGACTGTGCTTTTGTAAGAGTCTCATTTATTAAATTCTCAAATTGTCCGTTTAGGTAAAGCCATCTATTTTTGTCTCTGGCATTGACAAGAATCAACTGTAGGGGCCGCCAAGAGCCTGACACCTCTGAGCAAGACGATTTGCAGCTGGGGGACTGGCCCGCTGGCAATTCCTCCGCAGGTGCTCCTTGTGGAGATAGAACCCGAGTCCATGGCGAGCCTTGGGCACGTAGCCATTGTCTAGTACTCCCCTCACCTGTCTCATTGTCTAGTACTCCCCTCACCTGTCTCATTGTCTAGTACTCCCCTCACCTGTCTCATTGTCTAGTACTCCCCTCACCTGTCTCATTGTCTAATACTCCTCTCCCCTGTCTCATTGTCTAGTACTCCCCTCACCTGTCTCATTGTCTAGTACTCCCCTCACCTGTCTCATTGTCTAGTGCTCCCCTCACCTGTCTCACTGTCTAATACTCCCCTCCCCTGTCTCATTGTCTAGTGCTCCCCTCACCTGTCTCATTGTCTAATACTCCCCTTACCTGTCTCATTGTCTAGTGCTCCCCTCACCTGTCTCATTGTCTAATACTCCCCTCATCTGTCTCATTGTCTAATACTTCCCTCACCTGTCTCATTGTCTAGTATGCCCCTCACCTGTCTCATTGTCTAATACTCCCCTCCCCTGTCTCATTGTCTAATGCTCCCCTCACCTGACACATTGTCAAATACACACCACAAAAGTCACATTGTATACAGCAGACCTCAACTGACA